>OX411555.1:44665114-44818864 GCA_948146395.1 Fragum whitleyi
TTCGTTGTCGACGATTTGAATCTGCAGTTGTGATATTTTTTAGAGAGATTGTAGATAAGAATTAATACTAATAATGGAAGTTAAAGAGAGAGAGAAAAAAACACAGTTACTCGCTTTAGGGAAGTGGACCCTCAATAGTTCCGCAGCGTTTCGAAAGTAATTAGTTTTAACAGTGTAAACCGAGGTTTCCCGGTGACTTCGTCAACATCGTCAACATTGTGAAATATCATATGTTCAAAATGTTGCGGAACTATAATGGTTCCATTACCTAAAATAATTTAATTCGATTTATTATCTGACACTTAGAGAAGACATTCGTCGCTATCGAACTAAAATATTTGGAATAAATCAAATATTACGGAAGATAACCAAAGCATATAGAACTTGAGTAGGGAAAAGTGTTCAGAAAATAGATAAATGGAGCATATTTATAAAAATAAAACAGAACAGTAAAGTAAATCTGAGTAAAATATAAATTATGATACATGTATTCCTTAATTAAAAAAATGGCACGAATAATCCACAGATAGATGATTGATTTGATAAATACAATACAATACACAGGTGAAATGATCGGTAATACTAATAATGATAGATAGTTTTATTTTCAATGTTTCCATCAAGAAATATGCATTCTGATTGATTAGACATTTTAAATACTCAACTATCTCCTAAGCTTCAGGTTTTTAGTTTCGTATCTGCATGAAATCAAACAATACTTTCTTCATCTCTTAAAAATGATTAAACACTAACACAGAGTAATGATCGAAATGAAATGTGAATATTAAGTCTCAATTACACTATTTGTCCTTAGTTATCTCCCTTCTTCCAATGAAGAAAGAACAAAATTATTAATGGAACATACCAAGTATTTTCTTGACCGGCTTACACACCATCATTAGTAATTTTAAACAAGTATATCTTGATGGATAAACAAATGGTCTGGTAATGATCATTGGTATGATTTATGGTTTATGTATCAATTTAATGAACGATATTCAGAAAAAACCAAAAACTTGGATTTTGAAATGTTAAATGCCATAAATGGTACGTTCGCTCGTTAGTCATATTCGTTTGGGTTCCCAAGGAAAGGGGTGTAACTGTACATTTTATAACATGTGACCTGACACCCGAAAAGGGACCATCTGGGTTGTGCGTTAAGTGTCGACCCAAGTCAGACTGCGCGGACTCCACAGACTGACTAGAATCGACACTTTTTTACATTTTACTAAATTTCTGAATCTAGAATAATAAATCTACCTTTCTGCGAAAGAAGTTTTAATAAGCGATTTCTGGTTATTCTGTACTAGAACCAATCTCTTTTTTAAGTGTTTATTTTATGGAGTTCCCAGATGGTCCATTTGCGCTTGACGGACGCGTCACAAATATACATACCAGTTCCTGCTCTTGTTGGCATAAATTTCATCGATAATTTCTATTTCAAAGTAATAATATTTTTTCTTTCCTTTTTTTCCTCAAGATTTCTTTTCAATAGTGGACGAACAAAACTTATTACATTGCTTACGTATTTCCAGTTTGCTACCGAAATTGCGTAAACATACTCTAATGAAAAGTTTTGTTTTTGGCAAGAATGCAAAGAGGGGTAACGAAATGTAAAATTATGTGACGTAAACGATCAGTTCAGTTATTAATTCTGAAACAGATATCTGTAAACAAACCTTGGATATACATGTATCAGCAGCTTACAGCTTAAGGTAGAAAATGGTGGGATGTAAAGATATGTATTGCTTTCAACAAGGATTTTCTCTGTTAATTACATGATGTATATATATATATATATGTCCAGCGTGTTATAACTCGAGATTTTTGTCGTAATGGCTTTAAATAGGTTTCAGAACTTCCTTTTCCGGACGGATTTAATATTTGCCTGTAATATTTTCCCCGGTTAAAACTATGAAAATAGGTGTGTCAAGGATTCGGGAAGCTACCCCAATTGGCGCATGGGTACATTAACCCATCCGCATGAATAAAATGTGACGTCCATTCAAATAAAACTATCTTAAGTGGGATAAGTCGTATTTCAAATACATGAAATATTTGTGAACCGTGATTTTAAAGCTATATGTAAAAGTAGATCGTTTGCTATATGTTGTCCAACGAAAAAGGAAGAATGAACAATGCTGGTGACGTTAGAAAAAGATACATTTTAAACTTATTTTTCTATTTGTCAAAATATTTGTTTTCGGAATTTACCTTCCTCACGTGCAAAGTGAGGATATATTTCTAAACGTTTACGAAGTTTTTTTGTTTCCTGAACTCAGGTTTTGTAGACAACAAACTTTGTAGACTGTATTCTTCCACTAACTCATTTTGTATCTTAAAACTATATTTGACCGAATCTAAACAAATTCTACATATTTTAAGGATTTCTTAATTACTCCCCTATTTACATTTCCCTTTAAGTTCCATTTAATTTGACGGGCCCGAATAGGACTAAAAGTCAAATTGAAGTGATTCTAAAATTAAGTCGCTCTTGTGAAATAGAAAATCTGTTTACAACCACTTTCTTTTTTCTACTCTTAAGAACTAATTTTACAGGCTACCAGAATGTGAAAAGATACATGGCCTACATTACATCTACTTGAAAACTGTTCGCAAATTTAACCCTTTGCTGTTTAATCCCTGCTTTTACGTGCCTGTCATTTTATGATTGAGAAAACACTGTGAAAAAAAGAAGAAATTGCTTCTGACAAGCAATTTCTTCTTTTTCCACACTATTTTCTACTTTACAGAATGGTTATTTTTCAAATTAAATGCACTTTAAATTTTCGTCTGCAAAACCTCAGAATTTGGACAGGTCAAAATTTTGTAAAACAGGAAAGTGTTAATAGAATGTATGGTATGTACCACAAAAAGTGATAGATTATGCTTATTTTGTTATCGTACAGAAGTTGCAGATAGATAACACGTTGTGCATATGTCCTATTTGAAAAAAAAAGGCCCAAGGCAAATGTATTTGTAGACCTTCATCCATGTTTGAATTATGTAAGTTATTGTAATCTGAGCATAAAAAAGTCCTAAAAGCTGATATAAGAAAAACAAAAAATTTTTACTCTAAGAAAGAAAACTGAAACATCATATGGTTCTTAATCATCGTTTTATAATTAAAAAAATGAATTATCAGGCAAATTTTTGCTATTAATTTCTCATTTTTTGGATATTTTCCTCACTACGATCTGATATTAATATATATATGGATTTTCCTCCGTAATTATTTGTTTGTTCCTGTTTTGACAATATATCTTGTGTGTAAATTTGTAATGAAATATATGCTCTTTACTGTTTCATGTCATGAAATTGCAAACAAATATACACATTTTTTTCTTTTTAGAAATTGAATATATTCTCGTATTTTTTTTTCTTTTATTATTATTATTATTATTATTATTATTATTATTATTATTATTATTATTATTATTATTATTATTATTATTATTATTATTATTCGTGTATTATCTGTTCTATGTTTTGCAAAAAATATGTTATCTGTATCGATGCCCCCGCAGATAAAGGGACACAGGGGTCCGAATTTAATCCCCTGCCACCATATAGACCAATAATATACATATTATTGGTCCATATGGTGGTTGGGGGTATAATTCATACCCCTATGTTTAAAAAAAGTACAATTTTTTTCTCCATTATGCTTATGAAATAATATAAAAGGTATCCATTTGTATTAATTCAGCTTTCATTTACACGTATTTAAATTTTTTTCTCTTTCGTTTACTCGAATCAATGCGTTGTGAGATCCATGATTCAGAAATATGAATGTTTAGAGACGTCGCAGCGAACTGAGGCTATAAAGCGTAACGTAATTTGACGTTATTTTTGCAGCGTAAAACTGGAGAAAAATCAAACGCGTTTCATTTGAAACAGCTATATGCCATATTTTGAATTATACCAAAAGAGGTGGTTAAAAATGTGAATAACTATCATGTTCAGTGGCATATGAAATATTTTCAGGGTGAGGAATCTGTGTAATTACATAACAAAACCAATTTTATATAAACAAAAGCATTGAATTTCCGACAAACTAAAAATGGTATTTAAAAAGACAAAAAAATTGTTACTATTGGTCTTGCTATTCTATAAGCTCATCAAAACCGAGGAGAACTTTTTATTCAATCTATTCCGGTTAGTATTTTATTTTTTCGGCCAGTAATTTCGAAAAAAAAAAAAGATAAAAAGTGAAGCACGCAACGTTAAACGTCATTAAAATGAGAAAACGTGACATTTTTTCAGACTTGTTTAGCATTCTCGTATTTAGCGTTTCATTCATAAAATATAGATTGTTATATATTTTTGGAAATAATGGACTGACCATTTTTTCTAGTTTATTTCTTATTTAATTTCATCGACATTTGATAAATTTTGGTAACTCCACCCGAAAATGGTACGGAAAAAATGACGTAATTTCTAAAAGCGTGACATTTTTTTCAGACTTTTTTGCGTGAAAATATTGTATTTAATTAAGGAACGAAAATAAACCAAATTCCAACTGAAGAAATATAAGTCTGACCATTTTTCTTAAATGTGTTTAGATTTGACAATTTCCTTTATTTTATATGATTATTTTTACGTTGAAATTTTTCAGTCGTCATTTTTTGCTTCATTTTTAGCAGCGTTACACTTTCCGCTATTTTAATTTCGTGAAGAGATTTTCGTAAAATTTCATCCGAAACTTTTGAAATTCACACTGCATTAGACCCGATATTCTATGTATTTGTGTGTAAAATTTTATTATGATAAAGAGTGTTTCCGCGATTTTATGGCATTTTGAACATGTGTTGAAAGAGAAGCGTGTTACGCGTTACATGCGCTTTTTGGCGATTTTTTCATAATAAACTTGATAATATTTTTCATTCACAACCATGGGTATCAGAATTTAGTGTCTGTAAGGAAGAGCTATTCAAACGCTTTAAAATGATGTAAAATAGTGCGCTGTTTTAGCCTATACAGCGATTTTATTTTAAAATCAAACAAAAATATGGCTGAATTTCATAAAATAGCCCGACGTTACTGCGACGTCTCTTTATATTATCAAATTTGTGTTTTGAAAAATTTCAGAAATACGGAAGTTTTATATTAATTAAATTTTTAAACACGAAGAACAATGAATACAGCAACGGCAAAGTGCGAACCGCAAATTTTATAATAATAACTTAATGGAAGCTTACGTTTTCTTAATAAATATTTTCAAAATATAAGCATTTATTTCGTTTCATGAATTGTTGACTAGCTTTGTAAAATTATAGTATACAGTGTTCTCAATTGACATGAGTATTTACAAATGTTCTAGTAATTAAATTAAATAAAAAGAATCAGTATCGTTTTCATTTATATTTAGGGTTAATTTGTCAATATTTTCTTTATAAATTTCTTTTCTGATATTTAAATTTATATGTATTTTTTTAAACACAAGTTTCAAATGATTTTATTTTTTTGCCAATTTCCCTATGGCATTAATTTTTAATTCGATTCTAATTTTCATTAATTGTGTGTGTGTGTGTTTATGTGTGTTCACTTATTCACCTATTGAAAAGAAAAACACTTTTATCTATTTAACTTCAAAAGAATTTCGGAAGCCGTGCCTTTCCAAATGTCCCATTATTCTTATTTTCAATGAGGTACATGTAGAATTTAAATAATTTATGATTCTGTCTTTTGGCAAAAGCAAAAAGCACATAATTAAGCTATAATGACGTGCTTTTTGGTCGCTCTATTATGTTATGTTTATGAGTCTAACCATTTTAACATCTAGAGTGCAAAGTGAATAAAAAGTAAAATTTTCGCACATTCTTATTATTTCGAAGATATATTTTGATATATCTATCAATCTTCTTACAAACCAAAAGTGACAGCGATATAATAGTTGGAAAAGAAGGTAAATTACTTACTGGTCATTTCTGCAAACATTATCTTCGAATAGGATTTTAAATGATTTAATAAATAAAATAAGAGTAAAGAAAGTATAAATGAAAAATGTTAAAAAAATATATATACAAGTGTTAAAATGAACACCAAATCGTAGCACAAAAATCAAAAAGTGATAACCTCACCTCGGCTTTATCCAATTTTTATAATCCACTTTTTAGGAATTTCCGAAAGCCGAAATACTGATCAGTCGGCGCATCCTGTGCTTGCTGGATTTTTTTAAAACCAGAGTCTTACTGATCGGGATTTTTACTGACACACACAATATTTCTCTGCCTACGTAATTCATCACTCCTTTACATAGGGTCACGAATTCAATAATGGAAATAAATGTACCGCGCCTATTTTAAAACAAAATTTATCCTTGAATTTGCTTCCTCTTTTTCACTTCACCTACTTTAAAAAAAAACTCATATCGACTGTCAAATAGAATTAAGATTATTTAAAGTGGCGAGTAGTTTTACTTTCAATTAAGATACATTTTTTAAAATCCCTTTCATAAAAAAATTCACAATGAATCGTACTGTTTAGATTTGTAGGGGTGCAAAAATGTGTGATTTTAAACCTCAATTTGTTAAAAAAGATATTCTGTTTATTTCTTATAATTTGCTATAAATATACGTCACGCAAAAACGAACGGACCATATTGAATCTCCGTCTGAGAATAAAAATATGAAAAAGAGATTTTTTCCAGTAGAGGGCAACCGGATGTCGCTTTTCAAAAAATCTTTTATGGGAAGACAGTGTGATCATTCTGAATTCAAAAAGTGCCACAGTTAACACTTTCCTGTTTCACAAAATTTTGGACCCGTCCAAATTCAAAAGTTTTGCAGACGAAAATTCAAAGTGGATTTAATTTGAAAAATGACCATTCAGTAGGGTAGAAAATAGTGTGGAAAAAGAAGAAATTGCTTGACAGAAGCAATTTCTTCTTTTTTCACAACGTTTTCTCAATCATAAAATCACAAGTACGTAAAAAGCAGGGATTAAACAGCAAAGGGTTAATTCATTCATTCCATACACTTACCGAAACCAATCAAAAACGCTTTAAACTCACTACAATGTATACGATCAACAACAAAACTGAAAATAAAATCGCCTGAAAAGAATCCACGATGTCTATTGCTTAATTTCATTTTGTAAGATTCAGATTGGTTCGTGAAGACAAAGAATGATATTTATAGAACTTTTTCTGCATATTTCATTAATGGGAGGTAATAAATATTGCTAATTTTGTTCATCCTGAATAAATTAGCGAGACTGGATTACTTTCTTATAATTTCATTAAAAACTCATTCAACACTCTCGTTCATTTCATTCCAAAATCATTCCAATATCATTCACCTTGTCAATTTTACGATGTTCAGAACTGTAGTCAGCCTGCGTAGTCCACCAGTCTGACTAGGACCGAAACTTACGGCAATTACCATAAAGTCCCTTTTTGTTTGATCGGTCACTAATTTTCAAAAAATTAGCGAAACAACATGAAAAAGATTTAGCTTCAACCCTATTATTTCTATAGGGTTAACCGCATTTTATCAAAAGTTCAGAGTATAAAAAGACATTATTCTTCCTTCGACATCAAATTAGTTTCTCTTTTCACTTTTGTTATCTTGACTTTCTATCCAGAATTAGCAAAAGTACATGTGCTGGTCAAAATGTGTGAACTATTAAGCTGATAAGCGAAAACACATTTTGATTTTGAGATTTTTTTCAACGTGAAATTATCATACTATGTAAGTGTTAACTTCTAAAATCGAACAACAGAATCTAGTTGAGCTGAGGAAAGTAGAATCAGGGCTCGAGGTTATAAAACTTTTCTCATGCTCATCTGGGAATTTTCCCAAATTTTAAATTGAAATAAATGCATGAAAATAAAAGATAATATCAATAAGTTTTCATGTATTACAACTTAATGATATTATCTTTTATGTTAATTATTAGAATGAGTATTAAAACAGAACTGCGGCTCTTATCTCAAATTGTGTTTGAGAAAATTTTAACTTTTTTTTGAGATTGAGAAAAGTTTTATAACCTCGGACCCTGATTCCAAATATTATAATTACGAAATTCTCGTATATTCAATCTTTGACCATCGCGAATATTTGTATTTAAGGTACATTATAATATGACCTACGTCGCGGGAGTGAAATAACCCCGTTGAATATTTTTGATATTACACGAGTGTTATTACACTAGTGGAATAACTATGCAAATGAGCTCAGAGCGAATAGCAACGCTATTTTGTAACCGCGAAAATGACGTCATAATCTATGTTTTGTGACGTCATTTTTAAATGGCGTTATAAATTGAAACGTTGAATTTCAAGAAATTTGACGATTTTCGCTAAAATTTGGGTCATATTGTAAGCAGAATATAAAATTTGTGTTCATTGAATACAGAATTTATGAAACTCGTCATCAAAACAGATAAAAACTCGGCGCAGCCTCGTTTTTATCTGTTTATAGATGACTCGTTTAATAAATTTAGTATTCAATGACCACTCATTCAATATCCTCTATTTATAACACGATGGCGTAAAACGCATTCATATGTATGAAATTCGAAGAAATGACACAGAATTGTATCCGCTATAAATTAATGTGTCATGTGTTTTGATTCATACATACATGTAGATAGCTCCGCCCATTTATTATACTCAACGTCATCTTTAGCGGGAACGTTGATGCTTTTGACGTCATAAGACCCTTATAATGACGCGTTCGCTTTCTGTGAAATTCCCCAAATGTCAATATCATATTATACATCGTCTATCTATATTTTTATGACGAGACCAGTCCTGCGTCCAGGATGATGTGTAATGGTTTGCACACACTAGTCCACGAGAAAAACAGGGTACAATTTACTAAACGTTTCGTTGTAGTTTTATTATTAAACGGCACTGATTAGCTAAGCCAGTCAAGTTCCAATATCATATGAGCCTGTTCGTCACATTTCAAAAATAAATAAATAAATAAATAAATAAATAAATAAATAAATAAATAAATAAATAAATAGATAAATAAATAAATAATGATGAAAAATAAGAAATGTGCGTGAGGTGCAAACATTGAGCAGCGTAGACAGCCTCATTCTAAATATATACCTGATGGTCTACAGATACAATGAGGCATTAACTATCTACAAATCGCATAGTAAAGGCTCTGGTCAGACTGTGCAGATGCACAGGCTGGTCAGAGTCATTGCGTTGCGCACATTTGAAATTGATGGAAATCTCACGCACAGGTTCATATAACTTTTTTTGTACATGTAAACTACTGAGAATTTTATTACATTTATAATTTAGACCTATGAACATAAAAAGCTAATATTAATAAGCTGTTGATTGTAACACCTTGTTAATATCATCTTTAATAATAATAAACAAAATCTTATTAGTATTGCAACAACATAATAGCTTTATCTCAATTTAAGTTTGAGTAAAAGCTCAGTCGAGCACGTAAAATGTTTTATATTATAGGGAAGCACAATGTTTAAAAAAAAATAACTCTAGACCATTACATCAATCTTTGTGCATTCTGATTGGTTGAAAAAATGATATTTTTACCCAATGAAAATAATTTTGAGTGGTACCGTTAGAACTTCGTTTCATTATCGACAAAACTATATATTTTTGCTTCGTTATATTAAATTATATATAAGATGTTAACAGAATATTTGTTGATTTCATGGAAGCAAACTAAAAACCGAAGTGTGATTAGGTTTTTAGTTTCATTAATCTTGAATATTGTAAATTAGCGATCTATGATATTACTAATCTACAGGTTGGAGCTGGGACGAGTACTCAAGTACCCGAGTGACGGGTAGAGTAACGTTCCTACCGGTCCTGAGTCATTACCCGTTACCGGACAATTAAATAAGAACTACGCACCTTTGGGGGTCAACTTCAGAAAAGAATAGAAGACTGTTGAAACAGTCATCAATTCTTTTTTGAGGTTGATTTCCAGATGGTCCTACGGGCTCACATCAGATAGTTTTGAGTCTTTTCTGCCTATTTGAGAGTTGCAGACTCGCCTCGCAACACCAGGGGCCGTATTCACCAACGCATTTTGCATCAATTTAGCACACTAAATTCCAAGAATAAAGAATTTAGAATTTAGTACGTATTCACCAACCCATTCTAAATTACGGAATGGACTAAATTCTTAAGAATAAAGTCGTTTTTCCAAGTCTAATGCCTACCGTGCTAAATGTGATAAAATGGCGACTGTCCGCCTCGCTTCGGATGGAAAACATGGTTTTAAATCAAAGTAATGACAAATAAAATATCAAAATCGAAAGAATGTCCCATTAATTTTCCTTTCTGGCACATATTTTATGTTTTCGGTCGAATTATTTATCGAATGACGTCAAACACATTTGTGACGCAATCTAACCTTGAAGTGTTTGTTTACATATCGACAGAATCTTAATTTTACAATATTCTCGGCGAGTTTTCAGGGACTTAACGATGGATTTACATTTACAAGGGAGGAGGATGGTTAAGGAGTCATACATTTTAAGCGAAGTGAAGTTTTCAGGGGTGGTGGTGTATGCATAGGAACAAGACAGATGGAGGAAAGAAGACGAAGGCAGATTGTCATTTAAACTCGAGCAATGGAAAGCTTGGTGCATTTTAACTCAAGATTCTATTTGTTTGGGTGCCAATACTTTCTGCAAAGCAACTGAACATTTTAAACATGGTACAAGTCACAGTAAAGGAGCATCTCACATCTTCGAAAGTTACATGATGCTATTGAAAAGTTGGAAAGCTCCCTCGGTGAAAGAATTAGGTAGGCACAATGTTGACCTTGTTGCCAAGTTTGTAGTTCTTGCTTTGTTTCTTTTTTTATTATTTTTTCTTGTTCAACGTTTTATTTCTTATTGCCCAAGTCAAATTTTGGTATCTGAACAACCATACTGGCGCACATCATGTGTTACTACTTTTAAATAATCATCGTATTTACTCTATCAAATAAAGAGTTTCTCAAAAACCGAAATCCCATAACTACAGCGAATAATTTTACGTTTTTCGACTGTTAATTTTACACATTTATTTTTGTCAACTGTAATTGATTGAAGTTATTATTGCTAATTTAATTGATATTTGCGTTCAATCAATAATCCCTCAATAGAATATATTGATTATTTTAAATAATAGAATGTAGCAATTTATCCCGACTGCTAAAGATATATATCGAAATAACAATTGATAGGAAGGAGGGAAATGGAGAGTGAAGGGCAGAATTCTATGGTTGCTGTTTTTATTTGCGTCTTGTTCGAAATGGGGAACCATTGTTAGTCTGTGGCCGCTTAAGTTCTGTACAAACCGTTCTAAATGAAGTCTATTCTAAATTGCGTTGGTGAATACGCACTTTAGTCCATTCTTGGGAAAGTCCAGACTTGGCAATTTAGCCTAGACTAAATTCTAAAATTTAGAATAGGTTGGTGAATACGGCCCCAGATCTAACTTTACAGAATATTTGAACGTGCCTTTTTATCTAAGCTGCTCTTTCACAGTTTTTCATTGAAAAAATATATAACTTGTTCTTAGATTTGGAAACGTGTGAACTTTTAGATAATTAAGAATGACCCAAAGGCATTTGCACTAAAAACAACATATCTCTTAATTTTGTAACTGATTTTTTCGAAGCGGCAAGATCTGTAAGGGATCCAGTCTATTAATTTCCAGTCTATAAATTTCAAAATCGTTATTTTACCGTGAATTATCTTTCATTTTTACTTGCATTTAAATGAACTTTCCTACAGTCAAATAATTTTACCTTAATCTTTGATTGAATAAGACAAACATGCGGAAAGCATATGCTTAAATAGTTGGCTCGAAATTGAAGAATTATTTTTTAGGCGTTAGTAAATGCTTTATTTTTCAGAATCAATTTCGCTAAATTCAGCAATATCGGTCTTTCTTTCTATGCATTACCAGATTGAATCTAATTATTTTTAAGGCTTCAACATGAAGAGATCGTTACTTCCGATTGATTTTATTTAAAAAAAAATCACATTTTCCCAATCTGTGAAAGAGCAACTTTAAGTTGATAAAAAAAACATATGGACACTAATCATCGGGTACTCGAGAACCCGCGGGTACCCGGATACAAAAATTTCTACTTGCCCCAATTCTACTACAAATAGGAAATGCAATTGATCGTGCATGGGCTCAGAACTAGCACATTAATCGATAGTATAACCAAAATGTAACTGTCATTGGTATTGATCGGGAAAAGTCTCATTAAGAATATGTATTGCTTGTGACAAGACCTTTATGTGATTTCAATCGCTATTTCATAATGGTGGCAGTTACGTGGGCATTCGTCTTTTATAAACACATCTTCTTTATTCTTCTATATATAATATATAAATGTGATTATGTTCTGTAACGATGATGTACTTTGTACAAATCTTTCAATAAACTTATCTGTCTGTCTGTCTGTCTTTATTTGATTCTCTGCGTTTGTAAGTCGCCTATATTTTTCTTACATTCGAGTGTTGTTGAATTATAAATTGTAATGGAAGTGAAGAGCGACACAGTTATCCTCAAAATTGAAAAGAATTTAAGATATCTGCTCTCAGTTTGAAGAAAAGTTCAACCGTTACCTATCAAAACTGCGCATTTGGAAATCATTGATCAGTCTACCCGACCGCGTAGGACGAGTTAGTTCGTAGGCATAAAGTAAATTAACCTAAGCGTAAAACAATAAATGTCAAATGTGTGTAAATACTAACTTAGAACGGTATTACGTCGAAATTGAGAGTAGAGATATTTTTTTAATTAATTACTCATGCCTTTTCGAATGAGTTTGAGATATATCTTAACTCCGTTTCCGTGTTTGTGGTTCGATCTTTTTGTGATTTTACAGATTAGGGTTATATCTGATGATACCCACATTTTTTGGATACAGTTAATGGCATTATGAAATTAACAATAATCTCGATCAAAACCATTTCAAATCAATCGGTAAACGCCCCATTCAATCATCCCAAAACACTCACCCATATTATTCAAAACGGTCCGACATCCATCAAAAACGTCTCGAAATTTTAAATTGACAAATATATCATTAAAATAGATTTGATAATTTCATGAATTTATTGGCTGGTGTACTTTTTGAAGCGACTGGTTGGTTCTTGAAGACATATAAACGGGAAAGTTGATTTTATTAAAGGGAGATAATAATATATCGCAAAATTCGTCCAATTGGACGAAATTAGCGATATAACATTAACTCCTCTTTCAGATTCACGGATCAATAGAAAACCAACGTTTTTATCGCGTATATGTAGGTACATGTTGTTTTTTTTCTTTTTCATTTTTTCCTCATATATCGCATATGTAATATCTTGTTCACATAGGCATATTTTTAGTTTTACAGGAACGACAATATATCAGACTTGTAAAAATTTTAATACTTTTGTAGTCGACAATTTTTCGTACTTGACATTTTAGTCAATTTTCCAAGTAAGTAATTTATCTATTTATTTATTTTTTTATTTATTTAATCATTAGATCTAGTATTTTTATAATTATCATTATTATTATTATTATTATTATTATTATTATTATAATTATTATTATTATAATTATTATTATTATTATTATTATTATTATTATTATTATTATTATTATTATTATTATTATTATTATTATTATTATTATTATTATTTTCATTATTTTCATTATTATTATTATTATTATTATTATTATTATTATTATTATTATTATTATTATTATTATTATTATTATTATTATTTGAAACAAAGCTATCAAAGAAGAAAATGTAAATCATTAGCATTTTCTTCATAGTCTTTCTTTCTTTATTTATTTCCCCCGATCATACGGAGATTATTATTTTATAACAACATATTTATGTACAAAGCATGCTACAAACAACAAAAACATATAACATCAATACAACACGAATAAAGCAAACGTACTCACACCTGCTCATATATAGTTACAGTCATCTTCACGCATGTACACACTCTCTCGCACGCTATCACGCACACACATAAATATATATTCACAGATTCGAAGTTTACATCAAGCAACTCGCGCTAGATACTTTTGCCAGATAACATTAGTACATGTTTTAGTTCATTGTTTATTATATTGTTACTTGTTTACGATCAAAGGCGGAGGGTGGACAATGTAATGTTGATTTCAACATTTTGTTCTCCCTTTACCTTGACCGTTTACTTCTATATATTATTGTCGATTTCATAATTGTATTGATTGGTTATGTCAGAGATAAATGCATGACATATATGAAAGTAGGTTTCAATACTATGAATATATGAATCTGGATATTTTCCTAGTGTTTTTTGTAAAAATATTTCATCGTCTTTTTCAGTCATAAGTTCCATAAATATCATAGATCCACAGTTGCGGTTTAAAGAGTCAAAGAATTGAGATCGCAAGGTCCATGTGGCACAGCAGCTAGCAACTATATGAGACGAAAATTCATATTGCATGTTCTTTAGGCATAGATTGCATTTTGTGGGGTTTTGAGTGGGGGGTTTAACCCAGAGTTGAGAAACGGTGTACGCGTTATGTATATTTCTGGTATGCCTTGCAATTTTCCTTACTAGCGCGTTTGTCCTATGCGAGTGTAGGGTACGAAAGCGCGCGTAATCGTATGTTTCTGACAAAGTGTGGAATATTTCTGCTTAACGCCAGTTCGACATTTGCAGATCCCATTTAGTGTTTCTATTCGGCTTAGACAATGCCTTTTCATTTTACCCGAACCAGTAAGCAATAAAAATAGTTGAACTCGATGTGTTCTAACATGATTGTAAAATGTGTTATTATGCTGAAATAACTTATAAATCTGTCTACGTTACTTATTGCAGATCTTCTGCATACTTTTGACTGAAGAAAGTCTATTGAAAAAAAAACGCTCATATGAAATGATCTTCATCTTTTCGAAATGACTCGACATGCAAAACTGTTCACTGTCAGGGTGTCTACTATATAGAAATAGAACACCTTATGTTCGATTGCTATGAAATTGACAACTATGGCCTCTTCTCTCGTCTTTGCTCAGACTTAAATGGAACTGAAATTCGGGTCTAGGAGATTTTATTTTTCATCTTCCAAGGCTTGAAATTATTTCGTACCTGCTAGGAAGAATTGACGGTCGCTTAGAAGCTTTAATTGATTTAGAGCAATATCCACTGTTCTTGATAAAATGTGCAAAGTTTCTTAAATGTATATTTAGTTAATACAGTCGCTAAGTTACCAGAATCACGTAACTGCAGCTAGTTGCAATTGCAGGGCTTTGGTTAACTGCAGACGGTATACTCAGAGGCCAGTATCTAATTCCCTTTAAGCCGCAGTTTGAGTTTCGTTTCGTTTAACTGTATGCTTGCAATAAAATAATGCATGTAAATCAGGGAAACTTAACGGCCCGTAGCGACATTTTGCTCAAAGGAATGAATTAATTTTCAGGAAATAATGCTATGGTCTGACATGTTTTATGATGCACTAAGGCGTCCGCGTGGATGTATGTAAGAGTATATGTGTATATATGTATGGTTGTATGTGTATATGTGTTTGCCCGTGTCTGCGTGTGTATGTGAATTTGTTAAGGAGGTTGAAATTGAGTAATTCATATGAGCCTCTGAATATGAATTCAGATGTGCATGTGAATATTTAATTTCATTTTGTCATTCTTAAATATGTTGTTTTCAGTTGAATTGTTTACTCTGTATTGTATGTTATGTCAAATCTCCAGAAAATGGAGGCAATAAAGTTTATATATTCCCATACAAATCCAATGACCTTTTTATTGTATACTTTGATATTGTTAAACGAATTTCACTCCTTATTTTTCAATTTTTTACATCACCTATACTTAAAGTTTTTTTTTTTTTTTTTTTTTTTTTAAATGTAGTCCGCTTTTAGGAGACATCTATGTGATACACTTTTTCCCGCAAAAATCCTTTTCGTTCTATTTTTACGTTCGGATGAATACATCCGTTGCTATGAGGTGACAATGTAAACAAAAAAACAAAGACGACGGACATTTTTGTGTCGATTCGCATTTTCGATTTTGAAATACGCGTTGAATTCGATTTACTTTCAATAAAATTGAAATTAATATATCTATAAAAACGTGTGAATTTGTTTTTTAGTAATTTATATGTTAAAGAACTGACGGAATCTTTGTAAGTGACTCCGACCTGTCTAGCAATGAACACGAAGGACGGGACGGAGTGAAAGACGAGATAAAAGAGAAAGATGAGGAGAGAGAGAGACAGATACTGGAATGTAGATAGACACAAAGGAATGTGTGTGATTAAATGGGAACACAATTACAATACAACACAGATTAAGGATTAACTAAACCGGTGATTCGGAAGAAATGGAGGGGGGGGGGGGGGGTCCGAGAAAAGACGGAGAAGGGGGCAAGTGTTTGATTTCTCGGAAATAGTCAAAAGTTGACGAAAAAACTACAACACTGTATAACTTTCTAAGCATTCAAAGAATTTTAAACTGTTTTTCTTTTGTCTGCCAGTATAATCTTTCCGAAAATTGAACAGGAAAGACTGGGATGATAAGCTGAATTTTTGTTGACTTTTAGTGAGGAAGCAACCTGAAAGTAGGTCAGTCCATTTGTGCACGTGGAAATAACCCTAGTGCAATATCAAAGTATGCAATATCAAAAAATATTGCATACTTTCCTCCCGTTCATATACATAGAGACAATATCAAAGTATATAATAATTGTTACTACAACGCTAGGAGTTCCATCTGTGACTGTGATTTACACTTTGAAAATACTGTTCTCTGATTAGCTAGTTCGCTTTGAGCATGGTATAAACAATAATACACCTATTATCGAATGATATACTGTAAATAAAATTGTACTAATATGATTGGTTAAAAAGGACCTAACATAAATTCGTATCTACGATCGCTTCAGTAAACCGATTAGTATTTTCCCTAAGGTAGGGCGCGTCGATCGAATAAAAGTTATACAAGATGACGAACAATCAGATATCACGTCACTACAGTTAATAACATCGTGAAATTGACAAGGTGAATGATTTTTGAATGATTTAGGAATGAAATTGAATGAGTGTGAGGAGCGAGTTTTGAGTGAATTTAATGGGAGGTAATCATATATTGCAAATTTTGTTCAGGATGAACAAAATTTGCGATATTGATTACCTCCCTTTCATAAAAAAGTGCATACAAGATCTGTGCACAGCTTCAAATTTCTTCAAGAACCTATGAGACGCTAACTATTTGAATTATGTCAGTGAAATCGCGATTTTTCTCTGTCAAAATTTATTTTGAATGATTTTGTTGATTCTATATTTTTCAATAGGTTTGATCGTTTTTGAATGGTTTGAGTGAGTGTTTGGAATGAATGATTGGAGCGCTGAGTGATCGATTTAGAATGGTTTATATTGAGGTGAATGTCAATTTCACGATGTTATTAACTGTAAATTTCTTTTTACAAAATTTGAAAGCTATCAATCGACGGTAGGTCAATCGTTGCGAATGAAAAATTAAACATTCAAAATAAATTATCTAGAAATCAAAACAATAAGTTCAGCTAAAATAGCGAGTATTCCTCGAGCCCTTTTTGGAAGATTGGAAGCTTTTGAATTCACAATACCTACCAACATTAGGTTTGATCGGTGGCATATAGTCTAGGAAAGCGCAAGATGTTCCTGATTGCACCGAAAACGACCGCCTGAATATATAGAGAATAATATGTGACCCGTCTTGCGAAGAGGGACCATCTGGGTAGTGCGTAAATTGACGATCCTAGTCAGACTGCGCGGATTGCGCCGACTGACTAGGATCGAATATTTTCGCACTTTGCTTATTTTCTGAATCTAGAATAAATAATCTACCTTCCAGTCAAAGAATTTCTGAAATGCGACCTCTGGTTGATCTCTACTGGACCCAATCTCTTATACAAATATTTATTTTACAGAGTTCCCAGAAGTTCCCTTTTCGCGTGACGGGTCACAATTATATTATTGTCTTAAAATTTAAATGTTATCTGGTCTAGATTGTCAGAATTCTTGATCTTGTTCTGCCGAGTTATGATTATTCCCTCAACCGACACTATATTACATTTATATTTTCAGACACTAACTGTATCTTCAATTTATCAGCAAAAAACCAGTTCTTAAATTACAGCATTAAAACACTTAAATAAAAAAATATTATATGAAATTGGTTGTTGTAAAGATAATGAATATGCATTGTCATCCTACATTTAGGGCGGAGGGGGGGGGGGGGTGTGTACACTTCTCAAAAGTTCTAAGCGGCCACCCTACATTTCGCCATTTTTCACACATTTTTTCGCATCAAACATTTTTGGACACTTGAAAAATGCAAATCATATTAATTTTGTGTACTAGTATTAGTAGTAGAACGCCCGTTGACTTCTGAAAATTAAAACAAATGCCAAAACTTTCTACGCATTCTTTATTCTTTATTCTAACAGGAAATGACAAAAATACCCCACCCACCAATGTTAAATTTGAAATTGATGGTACTCCTGCCTTCGTTTAATTTAAAAGCATTTCTTTTTGAATTGCTTGGCTGATTATTTTTTTTCTTGTTTACTTCAAAGATGTATTGGCTGCATTATTCAAGTAAAAACTTGATGAAACCATGCGACACTTTTAACAAATGATAAAAAAAGCAAGTGGCCGCTTATGAGTTTTGAGGAGTGTATATCGCAAGTAAGTACGAGTAACTTTAACTGAAAGCTAAATTCATTCATTATTCTAGTATATCGTCATGGGCTGACGAAAATGTTTCGAAAAGTCACTTCCCACCCCCGATATACATTTAAGAACATCGTGAAATTGATAAGGTGAATGATTTTGGAATGATTTCGGAATGAAATTAAATAAGTGAGTTGAATGAAATTTGAATGAAATTAAAAGGAGGTAAACAATCTCACTAATTTTGTTCAAGGCGAACAAAAGTAGCAATATTTTAACTGCCTATAATAAGATATGCACAAGAGGTCTATAAATAACTGTCTTTGGCTTAATGAAACCAATCAATCGCTTACAAAATCTAATTAAGTCAGGAAATTTGTGAATTTCATGCGACAATTTATATTTTGAATGTAGTTGTTGATCTTATTTATTTGGTGATTTTGGAGCGTTCTTGAATGGTTTGAGACAGTGTTTGGAGCGTTGAGTGAGCGATTTAGAACGGTTTTGATCGGCACGAATGTCTATTTCACTATTTAACTAAACGTTAAAGCTGTAGTATCGACAAGTTGTCACCCGCTCCCGACATACCCCCTTTCTCACGATCTAATCAATAAAAGAACTTGAATTTCAAAAGGGGGAGTATATTATTCAAAAGTAATGTCGGTTAATTACTTAATAAAACTTATGCGGTTTTGACAAACTTTCGTCTTCGGTTTACCGTTCGTGTCGGAAATTCACGATTACGTATCGGAAACAAGCGAACGGAAATAAATTCATCCGACTCGATTTGTTGAATTCTTTTTCAATATGTAGTTCAATGACGTACGTCACAAGAGTATCTTTTGCCATAAACAAGGAAATAGTTTAGATATTTTTTGTCGGGATGATATTAAAGAGCCTAGTAGTTTGATAAGTGACGTCTTAACCATGTCTATTAGGACGAAAATTTCAAACTGTTGAAGGGGGTGGGGGTCAACCATGGAACTAACCATCTTTTCTTTTGCAATTGGGACTTTAAGTTCATCTTAAATGAACGTCCATAGCTTATGCTATTTTTCTCTTTCTTAATACCTTCAATAATGGCCATTTCGTTAGATTTGTCCATAATCATCAGTTTGCTTGTTTGAATGGGTTTTACGCCGCTCTCAACAATTTCGCAGTTATATCGCGGCGGCCGGAGCACCTAACAATGAATTCCTGGTATTTCTTTCGCCTGTACTACCATTACACCCTTTCCTAGCCTCCGAAACATATGTTTATGATTATCTACCCATTGGTGAGAGACAAACGTCGGAAAGGAAATTTTCCACCATCGGGGATCGAACCGACGACTTCCAGATTGGAAGTCTTATGCCTAACGAACTGCGCTATGGTGGCGGTTCCATAATCATCAGAGACGCTCCACCCAGACTGTAAGATGTTACGTTGAATAGTGCAAAGAACACAGTATCAAATTATCTGAAGCTTCGCTCGACGGCCACACGAAACCTCGGTTAAACTCATCATCATCATCATCATCAAGGCTTACTACTAGTCGGGTGATTGAAACAGTCTAACATATTTTATTTTGCAGTTTGAAGCCAAGTGTTCGCCCATCTCAAAACATTGAAAAATTAAAACAAAATACAATAAAAAATACCCACCGCCTTCAACAGGAACTCAAAACACATACACACGCACATACATGTACACACAAGACCTGCCCTGCGTTCAGGGTGACAAAACGGTGCAAACAGTCAGCCAATTACACCCCGCTTTGCGCCAATTATACCCCGCTTTGCACGCAAGTGCACGTAGAAAGCGGGGTATGATTGGCTGACTGTTTGCACCGTTTTGTCATCCTGAACGCAGTGCAGAAGAGTTTCGAAATCTTTCACTCACAAAAGGAACCATCAGGAAAGACAGACGGATGTAAAGATAGATCTATATAATAGAATAGAATGTAAGTGATAGCATTAAGTTCTTAAATGTATAAATCAAGGGCGTTAATACCATAACGGATATTGCACTAGAGCGTAATACAAATAAATTATTTATCAAAAAAAAAGTTGATGAATGATCAAAGCATCGTAACTACAGTTTATTCAAGTTGTAGTAACGATGTTTTGATTATTCAACAACGTTCAAAATATTTTCTGAAAATACAAACAAAACCGACTGGGGCTAATCTAACATGTTTGTGCATACGCACATGCTGATCTGAGATTCCAGTGTACGCAAATGTGTTTTTATCCCGCTGTTTCGGGGAAAACCCGACATATTATGGTAACCTTGGCGCCGGTCGCGTTGTCGTTGACGTTGGCGTGACAAATTTTAACCTTAGTCACATCCTCATGAAACTTGGCATCTGTGTTCACCAGTTCAAGAGTTATCCAGACTATCAGGGGGGGGGGGGGGTAAGTCTGGAAGCATTTATATAAGAGTCATGTCCCTTTTTTATTTAGATTTTTTTGCATTATCCAGCATCTGCAGCCGAGCGTTGCAGCCGTAGGCGGTGCTCTTGTTTTTTTTTTTTGTAAATGCCACACACAGGCTCATACCCAACGATTTCTTTGATTTTAATTTCAGCATAATTATGCTTCATTAAATCAATTCTGGGGGTTTTAACTTCGAGAAAATCTTATCTGACAATGTACCCCAAAAAGGAAATTTAAATCATAGTATTGAATTCTTTCTTATCTTCAGGGTGTTTTTTTTTTAAGATAGAAAAAAAAACAACAATTAATACATGTATTGTTAAATTCTGTTCTGCTATGTCAACAAAACTAGAAAAGTTTTTGATTGGATTTTCTTTTCAATAGAAAGGGGGTATTTCTTAATATCTGTACTACAAATGCTTTAGAAAACTGAAATCAAAGATATTTGTTTTATAACTATGGTGGAAGTTAAAGTCGTTTATGACTTTTCTAAAGTATATTTTGGAATTATTTCGGAGATAAATTGAAAGAATTAGAGGAGCGAGATTTGGAATTAAAGGGAGGTTAGAATATAAAGCTTATTTCGAAATGACGAAATAAACGATATCTTATTACCCCCCCCCCCCCTCCCCAATATATAAAAAAGTACATTTGAAACGAAAGTTATTGCTTGCCTGAAATCGTAAGGTTCTATCATGCATCTATTTGCATAATTGAAGTGAACGGATAAGGTTCAATTCCTATTGTACGTTTTTTAATTTACCCGATATACCTAAGGTAATGGACTCAGCGCCTACGTCAGAGCTCATTTTTGAAAATACACCTGTACGAGGATTTGGCTTAACATCGATATGTCAACATGCATTTATTTAGATTTCAGTAATGAGATGAAGTATTTATTTTGTGATTGAAGTACATGTATGAAACTCAAAGCCCGAGTCACACTATATGAATACGCGAAGCTGATTCATACTCGAGTGTGATAAGGATTTCATACATCCATGAAATATGAAAAAAATCAGTCATCGTCGATACGATAATTAAAGGTACTATGCGAATGTTTAAGACCATTTAATAATTTGCCCTAGAAATTTCGTACCTAAAGCTATAAGATAGTTATCATGATAATATAATCATCCGAAAAATATCGTTTGTAGGTCAAAGGAATCAAATGTCATTGAGTGGGAGTTGGATTAACCTGGTCATAGGCATTGGTCTACTTTGGTTAAGGGGATTTTTGATTTTCTTCCTGTCTTTAATCCATTCATGGAAGTATAAGATTAGCATTTGGAATGCGGATGAAATATGGGTTCCTTTTTTTAATTAACAAGACAAAACTATTTAGACAATATTTGGGAATGTCTATTTATTGAGTTTATAAAATTCATCCCATAAAATACAGTGATATTTGATATAAGGAAAATTCGTTTGTAATTGAACACATTTCTAAAGAGAGTAAACTCAAATGACTTTCTTTTTTTAATTTGTGCTTAACCCTTTGCTGTTTATTCCCTGCTTTTTACGTGCCTGTGATTTTATGATTGAGAAAACATTGTGAAAAAAAGAAGAAATTGCTTTTGACAAGCAATTTCTTCTTTTTCCACACTATTTTTCACCCTACTGAATGGTTATTTTTCAAATTAAATCCACTTTGAATTTTCGTCTGCAAAACCTTTGAATTTGGACAGGTCCAAAATTTTGTAAAACAGGAAAGGGTTAATTTGCAGATTGGCTCCTACTCAGACTACCTAGATAATACATTAGAGCCCAGTCACATGTTCTACCTATCTGCATAGCGGATTCAAACTTACTAATTGAGAGTCTTTTTTTAAAAAAAATAAGTACGCAATTTTGATTAAATACCCAATTGAAAAAAGAAAACATTAGGCTACAGAAGGGTTGTTGATTAACAACCCCCCCCCCCCCCCCCTCATTCTGGACGCGCCACTGAAGCTTCTGAATCACAGATAACCAGAAAAATTGTAATCCAACATAAACTAGGAAAACAGAAACTAAACAAAACAATCATGGGCAATAATATGAACGAGGGAACATTCGGAAGAGGTTCTAGAACAATAGCTCCTAATCTGACTGATTCTGTTTTCTGTAACATTGAAGCGTTTTCCGATGGTTCGAATTCCGATGACATTGCAGTTTTAGCGACAAACACTCAATCCTGTCCGAGCCTAAGTCGACCTTAAATGCTCATCTCAGGGGATTGAGTGATCACGAAATGCACAATTCTTCCAAAATGTCCATCTTATTACCAAGTCGATTTCCAAAGAACCCCGGTGTTTCAATGTTTACATCGATCACGAAAGTTGTCGATCCCAAATTTATTCAGTGTAAGATTCTCCAATGTTATTTTCGTTCCTCGTCTTAAACTTGTTTAAGGTCCGAAAAATGTTTCTTTTCGCTTCAATGCATGTTTATGATTCTTCGAATCGTTAAAGCGTAATCTAAGATGGCAACTAGAAATTATTGAAAGAATTTTTTGTAAGGACCGAGGACGATAGAAAATGACGAAATATCATCTTAGGAATAAAAAAAGGGTTGTAGGGAAAGTAATAAATAGAAATAATCAACTGGTTTTGTCTGATATGAAAATTATTTCACTCGAATACGCTATAAGGCTTTTTAAAAAAACTCGCATTGCAGTCTCATTTTTAACGCCTAAACACACATTCTCTTGAAATATTTTTTCATGTCAGACATAACCAGTTGATAATCGTCTATTAATTCCAAGAGATTCCTTATATATATTCTAATTATTCATTTGAATGAATAAAAAATAGTAGTAAAAAAACTAAAAGCTAAAAGCATCGTTAATGTACGCAAAAATGACGTTTCGTTCGTCCTAAAGCGTGGACATTTTCAATAAATTGTCAACGCAATTCGCATTAAATTCTTAAATGGCATATTGAATGGGTATAAATATCTTTGCCGGGAATCGTTCCTTTTTTACTGATATTATTATTAATTCTTTAAGATCTGTTTGAGAAAATAACATAGTAACAAATCGTTCTTAGATTGTTTAGATATGTGACCCGTCACGCGAAAAAGGACCATCTAGGAACTCTTGAAAAATAATATTTGTACTGAAGATTGGGTCAAGCACGGTCGCACTTCCAAAATTCTTTCACTGGAAGGTAGATTATTAATTCTAGATTCAGAAATTAAGCAAAGTGCGAAAACATTCGACCCTAGTCTGTCTGCGCAGTCTGACCAGGGTCGACACTTCACACACTACTCAGATGGTCCATTTACGCGTGATGGGTCACATATGCTAACTAATGATTTGCTGAAACATGCTTTATATTTAATAATAAAAAAAATATGGTGCCAAACCGGCTTTCTCAGCGGTAACAAATAAAACTGTAAATTCTTGAGTCTTGCATTCAAACCTCAGCCCGACCAACTTTCATCAGACATATGACAAAAGTTAATATGAAACGAGTCAATATGATAAGTCGTGAGCCCTAAAGTGGCTCGGGTGAAATGAAAAAGAAATGCCTTATGTGATGGGGGGGGGGGGGGGAGTCAACCCTGACTAAATGAATGTTTTGATTGGTCAATCGATTCTTTAATTGGCAACGTCTATTTTTCAATTCAGGCAGTCCAACCCAATTTGAAAAATATTGAAATCGGCTCGACGGCTGAAAGTTTACAAATACATCGTATATCGATTTGAAAACATTTCAGTTTTGGTATCTTCGTCGTAGTAGTACTGAAATGTCGTAAATGCCAATACAATGTATAGCATTTACGACATTAAGAACTGCAGTACTAAATTGTCGTAAATGCCAAAACAATGTATAGGCATTTACGATATTAAGAACTGCAGTACTGAAATGTCGTAAATGCCAATACAATGTATAGGCATTTACGACATTAAGAACTGTAGTACTAAATTGTCGTTAATTCCTATACATGCCATAGACTGGTGAACCTGTCCCAATCTACCCTACCTTCCGATTCTGTATCGATAGATTGAGACAGGTTCGCCAGTCAATACATGCCAATACAATGAATAGGCATTTACGACATTAAGAACCGCAGTAGTGAAATGTCGTAGATGCCAATACAATGTATTTACTACCTTTAAGCACTGCAAGGACAATATAGATGACGAAATATGACGTCGTTACCCTCACCTGGAGAGCTAAAGGAAAGACGTCAGCCGAGAAAACACGGGTAATGCCGATTCCAAATTTCTCATTAGGGTTAGACTTTTGTTTTAAAAAAGATGTAAGATAACTATTTAAAATGTTTTGAGCTCATGATAGAACTTGTCATAAAGACACCCTTAAGTATAAATTTCCTTTTTCGACTCAATGCACTTTCCCACGCTTAAAAATAGAATATGAATGGTAGAGTTATAAATGGTTAAAACATTTAGGTTACTACTATTTGTTTCAATTCAGTGCTTTTTACTACCATGGTGTATATTTCACGCATGCTCATAGCAATGATACCCAGATTCCCATACCCGTGTAGATAGATAACAATGCTATTACCTAAGTGTTTTTCGTGGAAGCGTAGGGGAAGGGGATTCGCCTAAAATGGGAAATACGATGATATTGCATATCTTGATTTGGCTTTTTTGTCTAAGTCATTTGTAAACATTTTTGTACAATTATCTCTATATCTACGTCTACAAATGAGTAATTTCAATTGTGCAATTCAATTGAGATCCGTCACGCGAAATGGGACAATATTTTTAAAGGTAAATCCGAAAAATTTAAAGTTGCATGATGTATAGAATATATCGTCTGAAGAATTCGTTTAATGATTGATTCATCTTTAAATATGTGACTCGTCACGCAAAAAGGGGCCATCTGGGTAGTGCGTAAAGTGTCGGTCCTAGTCAGACTGCGCGAACTGCGCAGACTGACTAGAATCGAAACATTTTGCACTGTACGTATTTTCTGAATCTAGAATGATCAATCTACTTTCCAATGAAAGACTTTCTGAAATGCGACTTCTGGTTGACCTATGGTGGTTTAAATCTCCTTCTAGATAATTTATTTTACAGATTTCCCGGATGGTCCCTTTTTGCGAGACAGGTCACATATTTAAAAGACCAGCCCTGAATTCGGGATGAAAAAAACGGCACAAACTGTTCGGAAATTGTATCCAGCTTTGCAGTTTAGGTAGCAGATTGTAGTTTCTAGGGCCGATTCACTGTCCGAAACACACTAATAGACTGGAAAATTAAATAACTCCTCAGACACCAACCTGAAATCAACAACACTCTTTGTTAGCAAGAATAGGATGTAAAGCTGCCTAGAAATCATAATTATTTCCGTACTTGAACTGAGTAACTAAAAATTTTGAAAATAAAATCATTCGACAAAACTTCGAAAAATAGCGAAAATTTGGCCGTTTTCCGACAAACTCAAACTTGTCCAGTATCCACACGGGAAATGATATCCTATTAAATACTTGCAGCCTCTAAAGCCGAGACAGTGCCACATCTCCTGGTGCATTCAAAAATATGTGGTTACCCTTTACTTTTCTTACAATTTTTCAAAGCATTCCTACCCTACAATTTCAGCCTTCACGAATGCCGGAATTCTGCAACCCCACCCACTTTACTCAATCATGTCACAGGGAACCAGCAAAACAAGAAAAGCTACTATTCTATCAGTTGCGCATTCAAAACATGTTACTAAATTGATATTTGCCATGATTTGAGGCAACATTTTTCATTTTCACTTTCAAATAATCAGTCAAAACTTACCATTTCCTAATATTTGAAAATTTGACCCTGGCCAATTCGAATATTCCGACATAAACTACAATCTGTCCCCTTAAGGGGAGGAGAAATGTTTGTCAAACACTTAAAAACTTTTAAATCAAATACCTTGGGCTATTTCGCAATTGATTCGCAGCTTTAACAACTAAATTTTTCCCCAAAAGCGACTAATTTTTCCGATCGAACCCGTCGGACCAAGGGCTGATTTTATCCCTCTTTTTGAAACTAATTTAGTCTACCACAAGCTTGTTCATGAAGATTCTTTATCCTCAATTGCTACTTTCTCAAGCTTCTAGACCCACATACTGAGCTTATTTCAGATGCTAGTTATCTTTTTGAATGCCTTCTGAATTGAGCTCAATTGATGTTGCACTTATTTACTTAAAAAATGTAGATTGTCAGTCCCCGCCATGCCAACATTTGGCTTATTTTTCATAAAAGTTAGATGTTTTTTCAAAGAAATAGGTAGTAATCAGGTAATGGACAGCCTCTCATGATTAATGCAAAGTAATTTAAGAAAGCAACAATGTAAACATGAGTTTATTTATTTGATTTTTTGACCTTGAGACATAATTGCTATAAGGAAAAGGGGGGGGGGGTATTCAATCCCATTTGTGACTTAACCCAGCCTCCCACACAAAAAACACTTGTCCTGTAGACTTGTGACCTGATATAAAAACATTCAAAATGTTATTTTCTCACTTGCAGATGCTCTCCTAACTATTTAAAAGGCAATTCACTGGACTACATAGTAGTTTGAAAAAAGTCATACTCACCCTAAGGTAGCAGATTGTAGTTTCTAGGGCCGATTCACTGTCCGAAACACACTAATAGACTGGAAAATTAAATAACTCCTCAGACACCAACCTGAAATCAACAACACTCTTTGTTAGCAAGAATAGGATGTAAAGCTGCCTAGAAATCATAATTATTTCCGTACTTGAACTGAGTAACTAAAAATTTTGAAAATAAAATCATTCGACAAAACTTCGAAAAATAGCGAAAATTTGGCCGTTTTCCGACAAACTCAAACTTGTCCAGTATCCACACGGGAAATGATATCCTATTAAATACTTGCAGCCTCTAAAGCCGAGACAGTGCCACATCTCCTGGTGCATTCAAAAATATGTGGTTACCCTTTACTTTTCTTACAATTTTTCAAAGCATTCCTACCCTACAATTTCAGCCTTCACGAATGCCGGAATTCTGCAACCCCACCCACTTTACTCAATCATGTCACAGGGAACCAGCAAAACAAGAAAAGCTACTATTCTATCAGTTGCGCATTCAAAACATGTTACTAAATTGATATTTGCCATGATTTGAGGCAACATTTTTCATTTTCACTTTCAAATAATCAGTCAAAACTTACCATTTCCTAATATTTGAAAATTTGACCCTGGCCAATTCGAATATTCCGACATAAACTACAATCTGTCCCCTTAAGGGGAGGAGAAATGTTTGTCAAACACTTAAAAACTTTTAAATCAAATACCTTGGGCTATTTCGCAATTGATTCGCAGCTTTAACAACTAAATTTTTCCCCAAAAGCGACTAATTTTTCCGATCGAACCCGTCGGACCAAGGGCTGATTTTATCCCTCTTTTTGAAACTAATTTAGTCTACCACAAGCTTGTTCATGAAGATTCTTTATCCTCAATTGCTACTTTCTCAAGCTTCTAGACCCACATACTGAGCTTATTTCAGATGCTAGTTATCTTTTTGAATGCCTTCTGAATTGAGCTCAATTGATGTTGCACTTATTTACTTAAAAAATGTAGATTGTCAGTCCCCGCCATGCCAACATTTGGCTTATTTTTCATAAAAGTTAGATGTTTTTTCAAAGAAATAGGTAGTAATCAGGTAATGGACAGCCTCTCATGATTAATGCAAAGTAATTTAAGAAAGCAACAATGTAAACATGAGTTTATTTATTTGATTTTTTGACCTTGAGACATAATTGCTATAAGGAAAAGGGGGGGGGGGGTATTCAATCCCATTTGTGACTTAACCCAGCCTCCCACACAAAAAACACTTGTCCTGTAGACTTGTGACCTGATATAAAAACATTCAAAATGTTATTTTCTCACTTGCAGATGCTCTCCTAACTATTTAAAAGGCAATTCACTGGACTACATAGTAGTTTGAAAAAAGTCATACTCACCCTAAGGTAGCAGATTGTAGTTTCTAGGGCCGATTCACTGTCCGAAACACACTAATAGACTGGAAAATTAAATAACTCCTCAGACACCAACCTGAAATCAACAACACTCTTTGTTAGCAAGAATAGGATGTAAAGCTGCCTAGAAATCATAATTATTTCCGTACTTGAACTGAGTAACTAAAAATTTTGAAAATAAAATCATTCGACAAAACTTCGAAAAATAGCGAAAATTTGGCCGTTTTCCGACAAACTCAAACTTGTCCAGTATCCACACGGGAAATGATATCCTATTAAATACTTGCAGCCTCTAAAGCCGAGACAGTGCCACATCTCCTGGTGCATTCAAAAATATGTGGTTACCCTTTACTTTTCTTACAATTTTTCAAAGCATTCCTACCCTACAATTTCAGCCTTCACGAATGCCGGAATTCTGCAACCCCACCCACTTTACTCAATCATGTCACAGGGAACCAGCAAAACAAGAAAAGCTACTATTCTATCAGTTGCGCATTCAAAACATGTTACTAAATTGATATTTGCCATGATTTGAGGCAACATTTTTCATTTTCACTTTCAAATAATCAGTCAAAACTTACCATTTCCTAATATTTGAAAATTTGACCCTGGCCAATTCGAATATTCCGACATAAACTACAATCTGTCCCCTTAAGGGGAGGAGAAATGTTTGTCAAACACTTAAAAACTTTTAAATCAAATACCTTGGGCTATTTCGCAATTGATTCGCAGCTTTAACAACTAAATTTTTCCCCAAAAGCGACTAATTTTTCCGATCGAACCCGTCGGACCAAGGGCTGATTTTATCCCTCTTTTTGAAACTAATTTAGTCTACCACAAGCTTGTTCATGAAGATTCTTTATCCTCAATTGCTACTTTCTCAAGCTTCTAGACCCACATACTGAGCTTATTTCAGATGCTAGTTATCTTTTTGAATGCCTTCTGAATTGAGCTCAATTGATGTTGCACTTATTTACTTAAAAAATGTAGATTGTCAGTCCCCGCCATGCCAACATTTGGCTTATTTTTCATAAAAGTTAGATGTTTTTTCAAAGAAATAGGTAGTAATCAGGTAATGGACAGCCTCTCATGATTAATGCAAAGTAATTTAAGAAAGCAACAATGTAAACATGAGTTTATTTATTTGATTTTTTGACCTTGAGACATAATTGCTATAAGGAAAAGGGGGGGGGTATTCAATCCCATTTGTGACTTAACCCAGCCTCCCACACAAAAAACACTTGTCCTGTAGACTTGTGACCTGATATAAAAACATTCAAAATGTTATTTTCTCACTTGCAGATGCTCTCCTAACTATTTAAAAGGCAATTCACTGGACTACATAGTAGTTTGAAAAAAGTCATACTCACCCTAAGGTAGCAGATTGTAGTTTCTAGGGCCGATTCACTGTCCGAAACACACTAATAGACTGGAAAATTAAATAACTCCTCAGACACCAACCTGAAATCAACAACACTCTTTGTTAGCAAGAATAGGATGTAAAGCTGCCTAGAAATCATAATTATTTCCGTACTTGAACTGAGTAACTAAAAATTTTGAAAATAAAATCATTCGACAAAACTTCGAAAAATAGCGAAAATTTGGCCGTTTTCCGACAAACTCAAACTTGTCCAGTATCCACACGGGAAATGATATCCTATTAAATACTTGCAGCCTCTAAAGCCGAGACAGTGCCACATCTCCTGGTGCATTCAAAAATATGTGGTTACCCTTTACTTTTCTTACAATTTTTCAAAGCATTCCTACCCTACAATTTCAGCCTTCACGAATGCCGGAATTCTGCAACCCCACCCACTTTACTCAATCATGTCACAGGGAACCAGCAAAACAAGAAAAGCTACTATTCTATCAGTTGCGCATTCAAAACATGTTACTAAATTGATATTTGCCATGATTTGAGGCAACATTTTTCATTTTCACTTTCAAATAATCAGTCAAAACTTACCATTTCCTAATATTTGAAAATTTGACCCTGGCCAATTCGAATATTCCGACATAAACTACAATCTGTCCCCTTAAGGGGAGGAGAAATGTTTGTCAAACACTTAAAAACTTTTAAATCAAATACCTTGGGCTATTTCGCAATTGATTCGCAGCTTTAACAACTAAATTTTTCCCCAAAAGCGACTAATTTTTCCGATCGAACCCGTCGGACCAAGGGCTGATTTTATCCCTCTTTTTGAAACTAATTTAGTCTACCACAAGCTTGTTCATGAAGATTCTTTATCCTCAATTGCTACTTTCTCAAGCTTCTAGACCCACATACTGAGCTTATTTCAGATGCTAGTTATCTTTTTGAATGCCTTCTGAATTGAGCTCAATTGATGTTGCACTTATTTACTTAAAAAATGTAGATTGTCAGTCCCCGCCATGCCAACATTTGGCTTATTTTTCATAAAAGTTAGATGTTTTTTCAAAGAAATAGGTAGTAATCAGGTAATGGACAGCCTCTCATGATTAATGCAAAGTAATTTAAGAAAGCAACAATGTAAACATGAGTTTATTTATTTGATTTTTTGACCTTGAGACATAATTGCTATAAGGAAAAGGGGGGGGGGTATTCAATCCCATTTGTGACTTAACCCAGCCTCCCACACAAAAAACACTTGTCCTGTAGACTTGTGACCTGATATAAAAACATTCAAAATGTTATTTTCTCACTTGCAGATGCTCTCCTAACTATTTAAAAGGCAATTCACTGGACTACATAGTAGTTTGAAAAAAGTCATACTCACCCTAAGGTAGCAGATTGTAGTTTCTAGGGCCGATTCACTGTCCGAAACACACTAATAGACTGGAAAATTAAATAACTCCTCAGACACCAACCTGAAATCAACAACACTCTTTGTTAGCAAGAATAGGATGTAAAGCTGCCTAGAAATCATAATTATTTCCGTACTTGAACTGAGTAACTAAAAATTTTGAAAATAAAATCATTCGACAAAACTTCGAAAAATAGCGAAAATTTGGCCGTTTTCCGACAAACTCAAACTTGTCCAGTATCCACACGGGAAATGATATCCTATTAAATACTTGCAGCCTCTAAAGCCGAGACAGTGCCACATCTCCTGGTGCATTCAAAAATATGTGGTTACCCTTTACTTTTCTTACAATTTTTCAAAGCATTCCTACCCTACAATTTCAGCCTTCACGAATGCCGGAATTCTGCAACCCCACCCACTTTACTCAATCATGTCACAGGGAACCAGCAAAACAAGAAAAGCTACTATTCTATCAGTTGCGCATTCAAAACATGTTACTAAATTGATATTTGCCATGATTTGAGGCAACATTTTTCATTTTCACTTTCAAATAATCAGTCAAAACTTACCATTTCCTAATATTTGAAAATTTGACCCTGGCCAATTCGAATATTCCGACATAAACTACAATCTGTCCCCTTACTTGCGTACTTAAAAGTTACCCAAAATACTACACTTCTGAGGCAATTTCCAAGTTACGGAAATGCCCGAGTACTGTTCGATACCTGGAAGCTGATATTGATCTTGGTTCTTCAATTGGCCAACACCTTCGGGACCAGAAGAAGATAATTGGTGGATTGCTGGCTTAGCTTCCGTCTCGACACACCCGTTTGATATCGAATCGCCATTGGTCTGCATTTTTTTGTATTGTAGCGGACATGAAGCAAACGACAAATCGTTGACGGACGATCTTCATGTCAAAGCTACAGCTTATTCAAGCTATTGTCCATTTACGAACATATTGAATACAAAATTGCGGGAAATATAAGAGTTCTACAGCTACTTATCTCATTATAAGGAATGATTTTAATGGTCATAGATTTTTTTATCATTGACGGAAGTGTTTTTTTTTTATCTTTCCAGGAAGCAGCCTTGCGTTGAGGATGACAAATCGGTACTAACTTTTTGCAAATTATACTCCGCTTAATTTGCAAGTCGTTTGCACCGTTTTGTCATTTTGTACGCAAGGCAGATTTCCACTTCATAGAAATCATAAATACGAAAACATTTTTGACTTGCAATTACAAAACATGAATACTGTTAGAATATGTTAAAAAATGAAAATGGAATTCTTATATGTGACCCGTCAAGCCAAAAGGTACCATCTGGGTAGTGCGTAAAATGTCGGTCCTTGTCAGACTGCGCGGACTGCGCAGACTGACTAGGGTCGAAACTTTTCGCAATCGACTAATTTTCTGAATCTAGATAACCATTCTACCTTCCTGTGAAAGAATTTTGGAAATTCGATTCCTGGTTGACCTGTACTAGAACCAGTCTCTTAATTTTGTGCAGTTCCCAGATGGCCCCTCATCGCGTGACGGATCACATATGTTTTATAATTATCATTGTCATACATAGAGTAGTTTCACATGATGATTGCTTGGGACAAGACCTTTCTGGTGGTATTATCTTCTAGCTCATTTTCGGAGGGCAAGGCCATATTCCAGGGTCAAATTTATTTAAAAAAACACCCACTTTAACATATGCCATAACTTTTGATTTGTAAGTCATGAAGCCTTGGAATTTCATAAGTGTATTGCTTGTGACAATACTGTTTCATTAATATTTTAGTCTAGGATGTCACCAAGGTCAAGGTCATTTTTTCAAGGTCACTTTTTTCAACATTAAAGCTTTGACATTGGCGATAACTTTTGATTGGTAAGTGATAAAGCCTTTACATAATATATGATGATTGCTTGAAACAAGACCTATCCGATGGTATTATCTTCAAGGTCAGTATCATTATTCAAGGTCAAATTTTGTAAAATAGTAATTAGCCTTTGTCATAACTTTGGATTGGTTAGTGATAAAGCCTTGAAGTTTTACATGTGCTTTGCTCGTGACAAAGTCAGGGTCATTGATCAAGGCCAAGGTCGTTTGGTGAAGGTCACCATTTCAGCACCTCATTCGTGACATTCGAAGCACTTACTAAAATTACCCACCGGTAATCCAGAATTGTTCAAAAACGCTTCTAAATCATTCAAAACGATAACAATTTCATTCACCATACTGTATAAGACCTTGCACGAATTTATTTAACAATGTAGATCTCAAAAAGCCTGATCTGTGAAGATACACAAACAGAAAATGTACGTCCATTTTCTTAAAGGGATGTAAAGGGAGGTAATAGAATATCACTGATTTCGTTCAATTTATTTCATTTAGAATTCTCTCCTTCTACTCAATTAACTGCATTCCGAAATCATCCAAAATAATTCAACTCGTTAGTTAAATGAATGTACTGAACTATAACAGCTTATCAACAAGCAAGCAAAAACATCAAAGTAATTTACGACTCTTGAAAAGGATGGAAAATTTAAAAAGGTAAATAAACCAAAGAAAGTTACAAAACATGTAAAGTCTCAGACTGTTAGCTATTGGCATCTTTAAATATAGAATCGAGGGGGAATTTCCTCTTTTTAGACTTCCTGATTTTGTCACCGTTCTAGTCACTACCAACACAGTTTAAATACTGATTTTAGATATGGGTAGCCTTGATTCTAATTTTAGGATTGTACTCTCAAGCGAAAGGGTTTCCACCGACAGGAAATACTATCAAATCCTCGTAATTACACTCTTAAAAGGCAATTAGCAAGCAATTGAAGTAATATCACGTGATTTCTGAGCGTTGTGGCTCAAATGGTCATGGCGGGTCGTCCGTCGTTAGGCCTTGCGTACACTTTTCATTTAAACATCTTCTCCCCTTAAACAACTGGGAAATGATTTTTTTGGACTTGCTCTGTCAGAATTCTTTGTTTAATTCTGATTGGGTTGATATCTTGCTATGGGCTGTCACGTCACCATATCACGTCACGGGCCACGGTGAAATACGGAAAAAAATATTTCCCTGAAACTACTAATCAAAATTCAATCAAACTCCAGCTAAACGATCCTTTACACATGATCTTACAGATGTCTTCGTTAAATTCTGATCGGATTGATAAAACGGCGATACGGCTTTTCATGTCACCAGAAAATGAACAATCAATGGTGAAATATTTAAATAAAACCTTTTTCTGTAAAACTATTGTGCAGAATTCAACCTTTCTTCATAGGAATTATTCTTGTAAAATGCTCTTACATATTTGATCCTGTGCGTGAGATTTCCAACAATTTCAAATGTGCGCAAAGCAAGACTCTGACCAGCCTGTGCATCCGCACAGTCTGACCGGAAATGAACCTGGGTATTGAAGGCTTTCTCGTTAGCAGAAAGGGGATAAAAATTGAGAAATGACCTTCCACCCACTTTCTTAAATATTGAATTATAAGGGCCAGAACTGTGTAAAGTCAAAAATAAAAGTTTGGTAGGTGATTATCTTTGATTCTAACATCATGATTAACCTTGACCTAGATAATGACTTTGGGTCTGCTTTCTTAAATTATGAATGATAAGGTATTCAACTATATTTTATTACTAATAAATGATAGTTAAGTTGATGATTGTCTTTGATTTTGGCATCATTTCAAACTCTTGATCCATAATATGACATTTGACTTAAATTCTTAAACTTGAAATTAAAGGTTCCAGGACTGTATTCAATTAAAAAATAAATGAAGGAAGTTTTGGTAATCTTTGATTCTGGAATCATGAAGGATTTTTGACCCAAACTTGACGTTTGACCTACTTTCTTAATTATTGAATTATTAGGTCTAGGACTGTATACAGTCAATAATTATGGTTGATAAATGATTGTCTCTGATTTTGCCATCATGTTGAACCCTTGAATTTCTGAAATGTATAATTATAGGTTCTAGGACTAAATTTAGGCAATAAGAAAGGTTGGAAGGTGTTTCTTTTTTATTCTGTTATCCTGAAGAAAACATGACCCTGACCGTTACATTTGGCTTACTTTCTTAAATATTGGATTAGTAGGGCTAGAACTATATTAAATCAATAGATGACTGTCTTGGATTCTGGCATCAGTTTGATCCCTTGACCCCAACCTTAACGTTTGACCTACTTTATTTAAAATTGAATTATTAGGTCTAGAGTTTTACAAAGAAAAAAAAAAGAGTTAGAAGAAGGTTTCCTTTGATTTTGGCATCATGTTGAATGTTTAACCTCGACCTTGACCAAATTTCTAAAATATTGAATAATCAGGCCAAGAATTTTATTTTGCTACTAATAGTGTTGGTAGGTGAAATGCTGTCTTTTATTCTGGTATCCTGTAGAACCCTTGACCCTGATCTTTGACCTACTTTCTCAAATCTTTAATTATTAGGTCTAGGACATAGAGGATAATCGTTTGTTTCAGTGTAAGATCAATTTATATTTCATTGAGTGAACAACAAAAGCTATATTTTCACGAGTGGCAGAGCCACGAGTGAAAATATAACTTTTGTTGTTCACGAAATGAAATATAAATCGATCTTACTGGAAAAAACAAACGATTATTCTATTTCTTTATTGCAAGAATGAGACAAAATGTGAAATTTCTAGGAGATATTTCCGTAAAGCGCGTCAATTTGCGCGTGATTGCTATGCAACGTTCATTGTGACGTCACTTATTTTCTCCCCGCATAGATGACGTCAGATAGGATGAAATGCACAAAAGCAGGGTATAAGTTTCTGATAATTTCACTGCTTTTGCGATGAGATTACCAAGTGATAATCTACCGTTATTTCTCGATAAACCACCGAAAAGCATTAAAGAATGTGTTTTATCTTTGCTTCTGGCATCATACTGAACTCTTTACCAGTTACGTGGCCTTTGACCTACTTTGAATTTATTGACTGTGTTCAATCAATTATAAATGAAAGTAAATAATTGTCTTTGATTAAGGAATCGTGTTGAATATTTGTCCAAGATTTTTACCCTTGACCTTCTTATTTAGATATTCATTTTTTTTTTATCAAGAACTATACTCTGCTTGTTATAAGTGTTGTTGGATAAATATCACTGATTCTTGCACCCTGTTGAACCTTTGACCCTGACCATGACCTTTGACCTATTTTCTTGAATTTGGAATAATATGATTTAGGACTGCATTTAATCAATAGTAAGATTCACACTTACATAGATCTTGACCTACTTCTAATATAATTCACTTTATTTCACTTAAAGCAAATTCAATGATTCTATTGATTTCCTTAGGGCAATTCCAGTCGACCAAACTTGGTTCTCTTGGTACTGTATTGTTGAATAATGTAAGTGAGTCTTTGGAATGAATGGATGAATAAATGAATGAATAAATTGATCGAGTGATTTGGGATTGTTTTGGTCTAGATGAATGTCAATTTTACAATGTTATTATCTGTATACTGCGAGGATCAAATAGGGAGAATAAAATTCTGTGACGCGCTATAGTAAGTATGGCCGTGGTATTGACATTTACTTCAATCAAAACCATACTAAATACCCAATCGGCGTTCCATTCTACACAATCTCAAATCATTCGGAAACGCTTCACATTTTAATATTTCCATTCCGAAATCATTTTTTAAATCATTCTACTTGTAAATTTCAGAATGTCGTGAACTGTACAAACTACGCTTTGACGATGACTGACGGTGTTTGTAAACACGTTTTTGGTTTCCCAAAATTTCATTGTTAAAATTAGAAACGCCGTCAAAATTTTATATGTCAAGATTTCCTGTTTATTGTGTCTAATAAGTCATTTCTAAAATAAGTTATAACTAATAATTATTCATCACGGAAGGTCGAAGCAATTACATTTAATGACATCGTGAAAATTGACATCCACTCCGATCAAAACCGTTCAAAATCGCTCACGCATCGCTCCATTCCTTCATTTCAAACACTCACTCAAACCAATAAAAAACGCTCCAAATTCATTTAATTGATGAGATCAAAAACAACATTTGAAACTGAAACGCTAGAAAGAAATTAGCGATTAATTAATTTTGTTCATCCTTGAAAAAATTAGCGATATTATATAACCTCCACTTACTACTCGCTCCGCACACAGTTCAATATCATTCACCCTGTCAATTACTCGATATTGTAAACTGATTCTATAACGGAAACAATCAATAACCGCAGCCTTTTGAAACTCTGTGACGTCAACCACTTATGAACTTAATAGCATCAAGCACGCGCCACTCTCCTTGGCTACGAAACGCAAAAATACTGTAACTGTCTTTAATCCTTCAAACTCAATAGAAGGTTTTGCACTTAGCTATATTTACGTGACCGTATGACGTATGTGTTTCAATGTTAATTCATTCATTGTCATCAACTTGACAATACACTGTAAAATGCTGCATTCGCTGGTACGGTCTATCCACACTTACAGCAGTTTTAACATTCATCGATTGTGAAAAAAACGCAGTAAATCAAAAAAAGTCCCCATCGTTTTTCCAATCGCAAATATCAAAATATGAAGTATTTCAGGTTTTTAAAAGTTGTTGGTGTTAGCTTGTATGCATGGAACATGAAGTCTTCGCAGTTTTGGTATATATCTTTACGTATGTGACGCGTCGCACGACTAAAGGCAATCTTTAACTCCGTAAAGTAAATATTTTAATAGAGATTTGATATGCAAGAAGTTTAAAAAAAAAAGATGGCTTCCGGAATGAATATGGTTGCTCTTGTTTCAGAAAATTTACTGAACGCGAAAAATCCCGAACCTTGTGAGCCTGCAGAGAGCGCGCAGATTTACAAGGTTTGATATTATTTTTAAAATACCAGGATAGTCCCTATTTGCATGAAGGTCCACTGAGCATTGAATCAAGCTCAACATTGGCGGAAAATAAAAGTTGTCTCTTCAAAAGAAAAACCTTCTCGACCCACTTTGTTTAACCCATGGTCCAACTGGCCCCTATTTAATCCCAATTTTTAAAATTGTTAAAATGGGCATGAAATCGGCGTACTTCGGGAGAATCGTAGTGCTTCCTGGCTGAAATGTGCATCAAATCGGAATTAAAAATAAATCGGGGCAAAAATTTCTATATGCAAAGTTTTATTTTCCGATTTCGAAAATCGTGCCGAAATCGCTTTGGCTTGGTGTACGTTGTTCGCAGAAGGCTAATCGTCGGTTTTTTGCGTCATTCGGGGCGGGAATCTGCGTGCTTGCTTTGGAGATGAAGCTTGAATAACGTCGATGTAATACGAGTAGCCCCGATTCTTGCCAAAGAAAAACGATGGGATACACGACAAGCAGTTCCAACCTGTCCGATCTACACAAACTGTTACGATATCATCCCGTAGTACTACGAATTATCTCGAATTGTGAGAATTACGTCGAAGTAAATATACTTAGCAAAAAAAAAAAACTTTACATGACTTACTGAGGGCTGTAGTATCACTATGAAACCATAAAGAATACAGATGTTACTATTACATGAAACTTGAAGGTAATATCGGTCGGTATATGGAAGGGTCAGTACCGGATGTTTGTAAAATGAGGTTTTTATTGGTGGTCAAAGGACAAAAGGGTCGATTTCAAAAATCACGGAAATCAATTAAAGATTGTCGGTGATGTTTTGAGTATAGGTCCTTGACGTTTTCGTGATTAGAGTCGTTCCAATATCATGATAGACCAACGTCTGAGCTAAATACGCATACTTGTCTTGCAGTTATCCTTCCTTTGATGAAATGAATTGAAAAATATGCGATGGTAACAGGGCCTCTACTCGGCCGACACTTCATGGTTGTAACTGATATTTTTGTTAATAAATATGGGTTTAAAGGTCACTTTCGATAGTTTTACATTTCAAATTCGACCGTTGGTGCACCTATCAATAGTTTCTTGCCGTTTCGCACAGTACAGCTAGAGCTTTCATCTGAGGCACCAGTCGCCATTCTCTCCTAGGCGTATCACTTGCCAATTGTGTGGGAGAGAAATGACACTTATCACAATGATTTTTGTCAAATATGGGATGAAAGACGGCCGAGCCAGAGGTCGAACCCACGACCCGATGAATGAAAACCAGACGCGTAACCGATTGTCCTAACCGGGCGCGGCAGTTCTAAACCGAGATGTTAAAATGTGAATTGCCTGTCCCGAGTAGCCAAACTTAAGATTGGCGTTATAAACAGACATTCAAGCTCTATGTATACCTGTAGTCTGATTCCCGCCTTTATTCGATTGTTGTTACATACCCGTTTCAATAAAAATGTACAAACAATTTTGTTTTTTCGTGCTGATGCTAAGGAATGAGTGTGACTGTGTAACAAAAATCACTCAAAATGAACTTTGGGTAGCTCAACATGAATATGTGACCAAAACCGGAAGTTACAGACGCATTTGCTCGGACTCGCTTCAATCTCGCAAACTCCTGTGTCTGTGTAGTCTCTGTAGCTAGTCCAACTAACACATGTAAATAAAGTTGGCCCATAGCCACTGTAAGTCATTCAAAACAGAACAACAAGTATGTAAAGTTTCTTTTTTTGCTAAGTAAATTATTTTTGCACTTATTTTATTTTGATCTTTATATTACGATGCTGGCGTTTACGTACATAGATAGTCGTGATAAAAAAGGCGCCTTCGATGCAAAGGCATCAAGCTTTAACAAACGTGCCTCCTCCATCGAGTACCTGAATTCAACCATTAGGTACAGTGGCCACCTTTCCGTTACCTTAAAATGACAACAGAGTTGACCGAAGACAATTTTAAATGGGGTCATTTTTTATTTTAAGCTTGGCAATTTGTCACTCTAAGACCAGTAAGACAGCTTGGTTGTTGCTGATTTTCAATTTCTTTAATACTATAAGAATAAGAGTTAAAAGCCTTGCGTTCGAAATCGGGACATAATCTTCGAAACAATTGAACTTCGTATTCGATTGGCATCTCATGTCTCATGTCTCGTATTACTTCGGGACATAATCGCGACAGACCACACTACATCGGATCGTAGTTACTTCGTAGTCAGTCGGGAACACACCAACGGTTTCTCAAAAAACGTCATATGCAAGATCGGTCGGAGAAAAACTGTTCAAATTCGTAGTAGATCGGGGTAAAATACGCTATGCCGATGCACTACGATTATTTTTGAAATCAGCGTCTGTAGGGCTGGGGGTAGAGATACACGACTAACAGCTCCAGTCACACTGACTTGTTGCGATGTCATCCCGTAGTACTACCAATTACAGTTAATAACATCGTGAAATTGACAAGATGAATGATTTTGGTATGATTTAGGAATGAAATTGAATGAGTGTGAGGAGCGAGTTTTGAGTGAATTTAATGGGAGGTAATCCTATATTGCAAATTTTGTTCGGGATGAACAAAATTTGCGATATTGATTACCTCCCTTTAATAAAAAAAACGCATACAAGTTCTGTGCACAGCTTCAGATTTCTTCACGAACCTATGAGGCGCTAACTATTTGAATTTTGTCAGTGAAATCGCGAGTTTTTTTGTTTTGTTGTTGATTCTATATTTTTAAATAGGTTTGATCGCCTTTGAATGGTTTGAGTGAGTGTTTGGAATGAATGATTGGAGCGCTGAGTGATCGATTTAGAATGGTTTAGATTGAGGTGAATGTCAATTTCACGATGTTATTAACTGTATACCGATATCCGAGAATTACATCAAAGTGACTATTTCATTTGCATTTTTTTAATTACTACCGGGTCCAACATGTTTTTAGGTAAGGCAAATATTGTTACTGTACCTATTGGATGAAGTGATGTTCTCGATGGAGGAGCCATATTACATGAAGATTGAGGCCTAGGCAATTTGTTTGCTTTTTTTTTCATTTGTTTTCCTTTTGGTTCCGGCGCAGGTATGCATCAAGTGGCAACGTAACCATAAGGAAAATTGCTAAGTTCATATTCACTTTTAATGATATCTTTTTCGAGGCATTTCGTAGTACTACGGGAAGATAAAGCAACAGTTCAAAGTTCATCTGTGTAGATCGGTGTGCCTCGAAAAGCTAGTCGTATATCTAGTACACCTGCGTTATTTGGTTTCCATCGCCGAAGATTGCACTTCGATTCTTACCCCGAATAACGACGAAATTGCCTTCTACAAACAACGGAGATGTACATCGAGCGACACTGATTTCGGAACGATTTTTGAATTCGGGGGAAAATAGTGCATGGTGATATTTTTTAACAGCCCTGTGTTCAGGATGTAAAAGCGTTTCACGAGCACTTTCAGAAGATACCCCGCTTTGCACGTGCACAAACGTGCAAAGCGAGGTATCATTTCGAAAGCGCTTCGCTAACGTTGTCATCCTGAACGTAGGGCTGGTTTAAGTCACGAAGTACTTCGATTCTGTCAAAGCACGCCGATTTCATGTTGATTTTAAACTTTTGAAATCGGGATCGAATAGGGGCTAGTGGGATAAGGGGGGTTAGATCCTTACGTTTCCATGAGACATTTACATAAATAAATACGCCGGGAGTAAAAAATGATGCCTACGATAGAAAAGGCCTCCAGCTTCAACAAATGTGCCTCCTCCATAGAGTAATTGTGTTCAACCATTGGATACAGTGGCAACCCTTCCTTTACCTGAAAATGGTGATAGAAGTAACCCAAGACTGCAAATTTAAATATTTATTACATTGTATAAGATGATTTCGTGTTTATTGTTTTGACGTAACTGTACTGTAAGTTCGCAAAAAATAAAGAAAGTTAAAAAAAAGGGTAAGAGAGGCAATTTTTTAAAAAACTTGGTATTCAGTTTTCTACCACTGTATAGTACAAAAAGAGTTAAACTTGTTCAAGGACATAGACGATAGACATAGAATAGTTTGTAAAATCAATAGTGAAAATTAAGTAATCTAACAAAAATGACGTCATTTCCGTTTCTTCAAATAAACTAAAATCACCAAAGTTGACAACACGACTCGTTCCCTGTCTGCAATGAACACACATCAAATTGTTTAAGAGACGATTGGTTGCCGGCACCAAAGGATCGTCAGCTCTTAGAACAAGTTGACTTCTGAGATACCTTAGTTGCATATACTTTTCAATCATACGTCTAAGGAATACAAAATTCCTCTCTGACACCGCTTGGCGGCTTCGGAATCTTGATGACTCCTGAAAAGACGTGAAAAAAAACCCACATTTTATCTTATAAATATACAAATATCCGTGTGAAAAGATCCCACATGTTTTTTTTTGTTTTTTTTTTTTTTATGATATCGCTGAATATTCAAGAACAATGACACAATGCGGTCATTTTTAGAAACTTGCATTTCTGTAAGAAACATCGACGGAAACAATGCAAATGGAGGTTATAAGATAAGTATTATATTTACTTAGTCTATTATAGAAAATTTAACTCGTTTGTGGGAGTTGATAATTGTTTGGTAGAGTCTCGGCAATTATCAACTCCCACAAACTCGTCAGATTTTTATTTCATGCAAAACAGTAGGTATAGGCCGTTTGACTTCTATATGGACCAACATTTCGCCGAAAAACTCAGTATTGAGTTTATGGAACGTATTTTTTTCGAGCTTTATCATATTTTCCATCTAATACCATGACGAATTCTGTTTTCAGAATTTTTTGGCGTAAAAAATGATTTTGACCGTCCGTCTACATGTTAACTTTCAGCCTTTCATACCATATTGTGGCCGTATTAACCGGAACAGCGATTTGTATATCCATAAATAGCTCTGATTTGCATAGGGGCAAATTCAAAATTGTAAGATCTTAAGTGAGTCGTTTTAGAATAAAATCGAGTGTTTTTATAAAATTAAGTTTGTCGAAAATTTTAACTTTCTTCGGAAATGAATTCTGAATATATTGTCTCTTTATTCAAAATCGTTTGATCAGATAATTGATAATTGTGTTTTATATATTCTGAGATGAACCCCATATCTACATTTTGGGTAAGTTCATATCGGACGCGGGTTCGGCCCGAGTGAACCGGGTTTCCATCTGAACGACCTCGGTTTCGACACTAGTGATGTCATTTTAACCTTTCAACCTCGACGCTTCTGATCCTGGGTCAGGCCGGTGTTACTTGGGTTCCAAAATGGCGTCGAAAATAGTGCACAACAATTCGATTATAAAAACAAATGTTCTCTATTACTTTAAACAACAAATACTTTTTTTTCTTATTTTGTATAGTATTTTGCAGAGTTTATCACATTTCTTGATGGGATAACGATGTTTCATGGTTAATTAATTATTGTAGCGGTAAAGGTGAAGTTTGTTTACTACCACCAGTGGGTAACTCCGTTCACATGAATGTCCTTTCTGTGCATGCATATTACAGTCCATTTTAGATTATTACATCATCTCACGCGACTCCCGGGCTGCCATTTGAATTTCCCGATTTAGACCAATCAAAAAATATTATTTAACGAAGTGGTAGGAATTTCTCGAGGAAAACATGATAAGAAGGCTAGTAATAACGGTACAAATCACGTGATATTTTTAAGTTTAAGATGTCATGACCGTCTATATGCTAATGAGCATTTCCAAATAAGGAATAATGGACATTTCCCCTTTCAAATGTTTAGTATGAAACCACGTGTATTTACTATATGTTTACAATTTCTTTCTATTTTTACCCCTCGTTTGTTAGAGCGGAAAATGCGAAAATATTAACATTAACTAGATACACAAAATCATTAATTTGAAATCATTTTGTTTTGAAAAAATATTTTTTGGAATGGTATTAAGCTGAAATTAATATTTTACCACATACAAATCCTTCATCCAAACGCAATTTTTATGTGATTGATGAAAAGGTTGGTCCATATAGATGTCAAACGGACTATACGTATTATATATCTATGTTTGACGGAAAGAAATTGGTAAGATTTAGGCTGGACGTTAGTTACAGCCAACCAGGATTTTTTTTCAATTTCAGTTTAATTCAAATCAATTTGCCCTATTATTAAGATTTAATAAATTTGCTTTGCGATTGCAAAACCGACAAAAGCGAGATTAATTGTTTAAAGTGTTTTTTTTTCGTAAAGAGATCAATGGTACGCTAAGTAAAAGGAAGTTATTTGTTGAGACTGAAGTGGGACAAACACTTGAGCCTAGTGTATCTTGGCCTATATAAATCAAAGTGCTGTCAGCACTGTAAATCGGACATCATTGGGAGGCTGGGATAGTGCAATAGTTCGCCAATCAAAAGGGCTCAAATTTGGACAATAAAAGCTGGTAAAATCTTTGCCCAATTTGTGAGTTTTTTGTCTTAACACTCCATCTTTTCGAGGACATCGCCAGCTCATCCAACCTCGTGGATCCGATTTTGAAAGTTTGCTGATTCGATAGCCCTCTGCTAGTCTAAATTATTTCTTAGCAGATATTTTACGTTGTTATAATGAGCACGCGCCAAGCTAAAAGCTTGTCTGTTAATATTATTCCTCTCTCTATAAGAGTTTAAAAGCCTGTTTAGCAACAAACATTTTTCATTAAACTATTTACAATTTTGATTACCAACATGTTTGTATTTCAAGCATTGGGTTTTCCCAAATACTATAAATGCATTTTCCCTCAAGAAACACGTGAAATCGCCAAATATGCTATTTATATCTTTGGTTTCTGACCAATCGATTAAATCTAGCAGCACTCTATGATTATTCATGAGTTCAGTTGTTCTAAAAATAGATCGCTCTTACTGCTATCCTATATCAATTTATCGTATGTTTTTGTTGGTTTATTTGTTGTTGAATAATTTTTCTTCATACTCAAATTTGAATTTATTGAAAATAGGATTGGAGCGTGATCAGAGTGCTCATTGAAATCAAATATTTCAAACTTACAAAATTATTTCTATTTGTTAACACATAGTCAACAGTACTCATTTCCTCCATGCGAACAAAAAGTAAACTTCCAACGCTCCCTGTATGAGTGCAGACGACTATTGACCAATGACAAACAACTTATTTGACACATTTTGAGCAGACGATGTCCATTTGCATCTACCACGTGGTCTGAATTTACGCGTGGGTTTTGACCGAGTGATAATCATAACAGAATTTGATTGGTTGTCAGCCCTACAACTAGTAAATGACCGTTCGAGAAAAACATCAGAGCAGTAATATTGTAAGTGCTACAAATTTATTATACAGTTAACCTATTGTACGTTTCAACCCCTTTATTCAACCGAAAATCTTGTTATAAACACTGAAAATACTAGCCTCTTCTCTATTTGTCGAAAAGTAAATAAGATAAAAATAAAATTTGTAGATTTTGACTGAAAAGGCCGTTTCTTCGGTGTTTGAAAACACATAATTTGGTTTGAACACATTGCCCAGAAGATAATGGTAAAAATGTAGAGGGTCAAACAGACTGGATTTCTGGAAAACGGTAAATATAAATCGACTGCTTTGCAGTCCGATTTAAAAAAATACATACGGCATTTAAACTCTCTCTTATTTACCTAAACAACGGACTTTTTACTATATTTGAATACGCGATTTTTTTTAAATAATAGAAAAGACGAAGAAAGTATTTATTGATTTCGTGGAGGTATGAAACTAAAAATCTAATTACACTGAGGATTCATTAATGAGTGTGCTTATGTCTTGATTTTCATATCTTTATAAAATAAATAAGTTCTCTCTTCAAATCTTATTATTTAATATCCAAGTACATAAAGTAATGAAAGTTTGCAAAGCATAGACATTTTAGTAATCTTCCCTTTAAAAAAAATATAATGATACAAAATCAGGCTTAAAATAAATCAAGGAGTTTAAATTCATGCTTTCGAATGAGTTCTTATTTGAATATTGTTCACCCAAGTTACCGTACAATGTCGTGTGCGTAGTGAAAACTCTGGTCAAGCTAAGTCATTATTTTGCACACATGTGACAATCTTGGAAATCCATATTACAATACACCGTAAAACCGTGAGTGTGAAAAATTACTCATAAATCCTGATTTTTCTTTCCTTTTTTCTGTTCAAATGTTATTATTTTCTAATTGAGGCCCCTTTCTGACATAAAAAGTATTCTGGACATTGTGCAACACGGGTGATCTAAATTTTCATGTCCCTACGTTTGTATTTTCAGATGAACTTTGCTCTTTCAGACGGTTTTATCATTTTGACTAACATACTGAACAAGTTTCATCATAAATGCGCTATATGTATGGCCCTTAGAATGTAAACAAAGAAAGTGTCAACAGGTATCATTTTCTCGTGTTTTTATACAGAATTTTTCAAATTTTAATTCATACGTTCATCTTAATGACCTGAAAAACATTTCAATCCGACATTCATGAATTGTCGCCCCTATGATATAAACACTAAAGCGAGTTGATGACGAACGACGTACGAGGGACATCTTATGATCACACAACTCACCATAAGCCCAGTTTGCCCTTAAGAGCTTAAAGTATGAGGGGGCGGGGATGAAACTGCAGACAAAGGTATGCAACATTACGGGAGAACTACTTTTTATGGCGAAAGTATTCATTGATTTAGTTTTTTACTTTGCTAGCTAATAATGCAGCAAATGTGTATAAAAAATTATCTAAATGGGACTACTTTGTGTGGAAGCTTACAATATATCTGCATACTCAATTAACTGCATTGGGGAATGAATCTAGTTTTTGAGCCAATCAGAATGCACAAAAATTGAGGGGATCAACCAAAATCATATTATTATCTATCGTTTGAGTTATTCAATCTTAGGATAATATGTAATACTTGAAATACCCCCACGACAATTGAGCAACAATTACTTTTTATTGCTCTATCCCCGTACGGAGACAATATGTTTTCTAAATTAAACGTATATAGTCTGTCATTGCAGAGTCTAGACGTTCTCCGAACAGTGGCCGTACAATGTTTCGATAAAGACTAAGAACCAAATGACTTACGGTCGCTCATGGGCTATGGCCTCCGTATTGTCGTCCGATTTTTAAAAAGTTGATTTTTTTTATACAGCTACCAACATCGTGAAATTGACAAAGTGAATGATTTTGGAATGATTGAGGAATGAAAATGAATGAATGTGTGGAGCGACTTTTGAGTGACTTTAATGGGAAGTAATCCAGTATTGCAAATTTTGTTCAGGATTAACAAAATTAGCAATATTGATTACCTCCCTTTAATAAAATATGCATACAAGTTCGATAGATAGCTCCCCATTTCTTTAAAAACCTATCAGACGGTCACAATTTCAATTAAATAAGTGAAATCTCGAGTTTTTCCCAGCTATTATTATTTTTAACGAAGCTGTTGTTATATGTTTTTCAGTGGGTTTGGAGCGTTTTTGAATGGTTTGAGTGAGTGTCTGGAATGAATGAATGGTGCGCTGAGTGAGCGATTTAGAATGGTTTTAATTGAGTTAAATGTCAATTTCACGATGTAATTAATTTTAAAACGTATTCTTGAGGTCAACGACCATCAAATCTGTGCAATAAATCGAAAAATTGTATGACGCACGCTCAACACACGCTTTGGGAGTAACCCATCTCACGTACGCGTAGCAAGGGTTTTGAAATTTATACACACAGAATGAGACTTCCAAAGAACTGTGGAATGTGACTAAAGATTAATACCCTCCGCTCCTTTTTGGCTTTATTTGAGCGTTGGTGAATAATCAGAACATAGTAACTACTGCTTGAATTAGCTGTAGTTTCGATGCTATGATCATTCATCAACGATCTTTTCGGAATATGATTTATTTCTATTAAACGCTTGCTTAATATAAGTAATAGTAGTTACGGTCTTGCTTCAGCCCAGCGTGCTCTATGTGAGCTTTTACAGGAACATTACTTGTGTGACCATTTTTTATAAACTCGTGTACGATGAACAGCTTGAGACTCGGAAGGATATCGTTATACAATTAACAAAATCGTGTAATTGACAAGGTGAATAATTTTGGAAGGAAATTGAATGAGTATGATGAGTGAGTTTTGAGTGAAATTAGATTGAGGTAATCCAAAATGCTAATTTTGTTCAGGATGAAGAAAATTAGCAATATTCATTATCCCTTTTGATAAGATGTAAACAAGTTCTATGAATAGCTTCCTTTTCTTCAAGAATCAATCGGGCACTCGAAATATCAAGTACTAGTATGTCATTGAAATCGCGCCTTTTTTATATTCATTTTTAATGTAGCTGTTGATTTGAAATTTTTAGTCATTTTAGAGTGTTCATGGGTGGTTTGAGTGAGCGTTTGATTTAGAATGATTTTGGCTGAGATGAATGTCAATTTTACGATGTAACTAACTGTAGTAATGGCCAGAGAAATAACAGGAATTATCGGTCAGGTGCTCCAGTCGCCACGATTTTACAGAAAGAAAACGTTAAGAATAGCGTAAAAGCCAATTCAAACAAATAAACAAATGTCACCCTATATTTCACTTTTACTTACGTTCAGCAATACTTACATAGGGAGGTATGGTATCAATATCTCCTCTCGGATCGAAATCGTCGTGCAAAGAAAGTCTGTTCTGCTGTCGAATATAAATATTTATAAAAATATATTACTGTAATATCATAAAATCCTGCAGTGATTAGATAGACATAGCTATATTTCATTGCTGTCATGGGCAACGAGTGAAATTAAATCTTAGATTCTTTAACCCTTTCCTGTTTTACAAAATTTTGACCTGTCCGAATTCAAAGGTTTTGCAGATGAAAATGTAAAGTACAATTAATTTGAAACAAAAACATTCAGTAGGATAGAAAATAATGTGGAAAAAGAAGAAATTGCTTGTCAGAAGCAATTTCTTCTTTTTTCACAATGTTTTCTCAATCATAAAATGACAGGCACGTAAAAGCAGGGATTAAACAGCAAAGGGTTAAAGAGTAAATGACAATCGGCCTTAAGAGGACATCAGACGGTTATTCTACTTGAGGTTGTGAGTGACACTTCAAACGACTTGATGAGGGGCTATCGTTATAGGATCTTATTCAGGTATACAGTATGATTGCAAGACTGTCTAAAGAACATTTAACAGTTGTCATGCTGAATAAATTTTGGCTAAAAATTTCCAGCAAAATAAAAGGGCAAAAAGCACTGAAAGTACCAACTGTAGGTCATTTTTTTATGAAAAACTAAATCTATTGACAATTCTAGTTTGAAAGTGAGAAACAGGTGGTGTAGAGTGACATCAGACTGCACATGTGTGCAGACTGATGTTTGTCTATAGCTCCTGTCAAAGCAGGATTATTCCGGGTTCAGCATGGCAAGGGTTAAGATCTATTCATATAAAAACGCAAAGGGAAGACTCTCGTCAGACTTTGCAGATGCTAAGGCTGGCCAGAGTCTTTTCTTGGCACACATATGAAATGGTTGGAAATGCTACGAACTGGCTCACTTTCTTGACTCAAAGTGAGACAGAATATTGATTTTAGGAAACACCATTAAACAAGCGGCTTTAAGATCGCCAGATTTGTGAGATATCTAAAATAGAAAAAAGGTCAACAGCGTATTTCAGGAAAAAAAGATTCTAAAATAAGTTCATATGATTTTAAATGTGAGCTTAGGCTCAGGATATGATGATTATTAAGATTTAAAAATGAAGTTTTGTAATCTTTGTATATATGCCTGTTTTCGAATCATTCACCATATCATTGGATTCAGTCAGCATATCTATCCTGGTTATAAAGATCAGACATACATAAATAGATTCTAAGACTCAGACTAACCAAACTTTCCTTGATTGTCATAGCACTCAAATTTGAATAATTAAATGCCTGATGTGTTCACCAAAATTTGTGCTTTCTGATTGTTTGAAAAATTAGTTTTATTTCTCAATGAAAATAATTTTGATTACGCAGCTTTTGTATTAGCTTCAACAGAAAATGAGTCACATAATCAATCCATGTATTTGGGGGTATATCTTAACATTTTCGCTTCAAGAAATTGAATTATAAGATATGGAGATATTATTTGATGATTTTATGAACGCTTGAAACTTAAAACCTATCACACTTTTATGAAACTAAAAACCTGATCACACTGTTATGAAACTAAAAACCTAATCACACTCATGTATATATCCGCTTCGCTTATTCATATAGTATGATTAGGTTTATAGTTTCATACCTCCACAAAATCAACAAATACTCTCTTCATCTCTTTAATAGATGCCAATATAACCAGACTAACCAATATTTCCTTGATGGTCCGAGCACTCAAATTTAAGTGTAAGAATAAGGTCCGCCAATGGTTGACGTCGGATGTAGGTAATCTTCTTCCAGAACATCGAAGAATTACATTCCCACGCTCCATACTCAAATGCACCCTTCTGCTTTCGGTTGTTGGAGTAAGTAACCAATTTATGAGAAGTATTGAAACACCTTTAAAAATTATGCTATACATTTACTACGTGTAAAACGATACCAAATCTTCGGCGGAATCAAAAAAAGTTAATTGAATTAAGAAGAAATGTTGCCGAACAATTGCTGGTCTTTTCGCCATTCATTTACAGTGAAAACACAACAATCTCGTGACCTTAAAGCTGCTCTTTTACAGTTCTTCATAGAAAAAAATACAAAACTGGTTCTTAGATTTGGAAATTTGTGCATTTTCCAATGTTTAAGAATTGCTCATGGGTATGGAAATAACTTCAACACATTTCAAAAAATTTATAACTTGAATGTTCGAAGTGGCCAGGTCAGTGACGGATCCAGTCTATCTATTTCCAGTCTATAAATTACGAAATTGTTATTTTTCATATATAATGTTTCATTTTTCGCATGTATCGATATTAAGTTTCCCAAATAAAAAATACTTCGACCTTGACCTTTGATAGAATGGGACAAACAGGCAAAATTGCATTCGCAAAAAGTTGCCTCAAAATTTAAGAATAATTTTTTAGGCGTTAGTAGTTGCTTTATTTTTTCAGAATGGAATTCTCCTAAATCTAGGAATATCTGTCTTTTTTCCTTGCCTTACCAGATCAAATCTCTTATTATTGTAGAGATTTCAACTGGTTGATTTCATAATTTCCTATTATTCTTTAAAAAAAAAAAATCAAAAATCGCAATTTCCAAATCTGCGAAAGAGCACCTTTAAGGAACCCCATCCTTCATGAAAAAATGTTGAATCCGGCTCTATGCCGGGGAGCATCTGAAGACATCGACGCACACGGTTCAACCATTTCAGTTTACGTCATTGTTGTAACAGTAGTGAAATGTCGTAAGTGCCGATGCTTTGTTTGTTTACTTACGACATAATTATTGATACTGGAATACCTTCCTTTAACTTCACTCAAACTCACCCATCGCACTTATTCAATTTCAATCTAAAATCATTCACCTTGTCAATTTCACGAAGTTGTTAACTGCACCAAAGAGTCAGTGGTCACATTGGTGTGCAAGTTTTCAGTCTGTTTGTTCCTTTTTTGGCTATTATTTATTCTTACTTAACGTTATCGTCCTACTGATTGAGGCTTAGGTCCTATCATTATCTTTAAAATAATTTCTTGCTTTGAATCATTATATAAAAATTACGCACTTTAATTCTATTTGGAGTGTTACTAACCGATTTTTACCATCATTTTCTTTGGGTAACGGTTCAATAGAATGATTCTTAAACTCCATGAAAGTGACGTTTTATACAAATACCGCCATCATTCAAATTTTTGCGGGAGGAGGGGTGAGGCATGCTCGCTTTTTCCAGTATTAAAAATTCTACTTGTTCTTTCATTGACGACATCAAGTTTCAAAGCATCAAATATTTTCACTTTCTCAAATCAGTTCAGCCGAGAAAACATGAAGCGATGAACCTTGAGAAACATACGGAATCGTAGATGAGAGAAAGTATAGTCATTCCTGTATATTTATTTCACTACGAAATCTTATGATATGGGTACTCATTTAAATCGCCTCGTCGAGGAGATTCGAATGAGCACCCAAAACACTGAGATTGTGACCGTTATCTTGAAATAATTCGATTTATAGTTCAGCTTTCACCTTTTATCCTTAGCCCTGGCTGTGCGGTTAAATTACAATAACGACTGTAAGATGACACTCATTCTCTGCCCTCAGCCATCTTTAAATATTCTCGGGTTTTCATATTGTAACTTTCTTTTTCTAAACTTTTTTGCTACATGATTTTTTATTCAACGATTCATATCTTAATCTTATCATATTATCCGATTGCTTCTCAATTTTATCCTTTAGAACTACACTTGTACTCATGTCGAATGTGTAAGCTTATGCAACACCAAGATCGACTGTCGATAATAGAAGTTGGATATTTTCTCAGTATCTTTTTTTAAAATATGTATCTTAATAAAAAAATTAAATGCAAAAACATGATAGCCATAAATTGGAGGATATTCAAGCATTGTTCGATGGTTTTCCTTTGATGATTTTTCCCTACTGTTTTATGCTCTTTTTACGTTTGCGGGTATACATGTATTGTTTTCACCATGTCTTACGTTTAAACTGTCTAACCGTATGTCTTTCAGTCATGTTCGTGAAGTTGGCAGAGTAACAGACTAGCAGACTGGCAGAGTGGAGTTAGCAGAGTAGTAGACTGGCAGAGTGAAGTTAGCAGAGAAGCAGACTGACAGACTAGCAGAGTGAAGTTAGCAGACTGGCAGTCTGGTAGACTGGCAGAGTGAGAGAACGGACCCTCATGACCATGAAATTGGAGTTCATTTTATGCTAATTTGGTTTTGATTTCGTTGAAATTAATTTTTGGGTGAACGTGTGGCTCCGGATAATTCCTCACTTTTTACAATATTAATATATTTCCAAGAAGTATTACCAATTATAATCCTTTATGTCGGGCTAGCTCTTATCAAAAGCGTTGGATTTGAAATTGATTCCGTTTGTTTCAGTTGGATATCCTGCCAAGTTGTCGGTTGTTGTTGTTCAATTTTGTCAGCAGATTTTATGCCTCGGTCTCTTTCAACTGGTGTACTGAAATAACATCATGCACTAGCAAACTGGCAGTCTAGCAGACTGGCAGTCTGGCAGACTGCAAGAGCAGCCTGCTGGCAAAGTGAAATTAGCAGACTGTCAGTCTGGCAGAGTAGCAGAGTAGCAGAGTGAAGTTAGCAGTCTGTCAGTCTGGCAGAGTAGCAGAGTAATATAGTTAAGTTAGCAGACTGACAGTCTGGTAGACCGGCAGAGTGAGAGAACAGACCTTCATTAACATGAAATTGGAGTTAATTTGAATACTCATTGGGCTTTGAAGTCGTTGAAAATAGTGTTTAGGTGAACGTGTGATTCCGGAAGATTTATCACTTTTTACAATACTAATATATTCCAAAGAATTATAGCCAATTATAATCCTTTATGTCGGTCAAGCTCTTCTCAAAAGCGTTGGATTTGAAATTGTTTCAGTGGGGTATCCTGCCAAGTTTTCGGTTGTTGTTGTTATTCAATTTTGTCAGCTGTTTAAATGCTGTGGTCTCTGTATGTTGGATGTACCGATAATAACATAATGCAGTAGCAGACTGCAAGACCAGTCTTCTGGCAGAGTGAAGTTAGCAGATTGGCAGTGTGGCAGAGTAGCAGAATGAGAGAACGGACCTTCATCAATATGAAAATGGAATAACTATTTATGTTAATTGGGCTATAAAATGGTTGAAATTATTGTTTGAGTTAAAGTGTGGTCCGGATAATTTCAAATTTTTTATAATAGTAACACATTTCCAGAACTAAAGCCCTTGATGGCGAACAAACTATTATCAAAAAGGTTTGATTTGAAATTGTTTCTGGCTGTTTCAGTAAGATATCCTACCAGTTGATCGGCTGTTGTTGTTGTTTAATTATGTCGACTGATAAAGTACCGCGGTCTCAGTCAGCTGGTCTACTTAATTACCAACATGCACTAACACAATGGCAGTCTGACAGACTGCCAGTCTGGCAGACTGGCAGAGTAGCAAAGACTGACAGAGTGAAGTTAGCAGACTGGCACTCTGGCAGAGTAGCAGAGTAACAGAGTGAAGTTAGCAGACTGGCAGTCTGGCAGACCGGCAGAGTGAGAGAACAGACCTTCATTAACATGAAATTGGAGTTCATTTTCATATTCATTTGGCTTTGAAGTCGTTGAAAATAGTGTTTAGGTGAACGTGTGACTCCGGATAATTTCTCACTTTTTACAATACTAATATATTCCAAAGAATTATAACCTATCATACTCCTTTTTAGAAGGTCAAGCTCTTCTCAAAAGCGTTGTATTTGAAATTGATTCCGTTTGTTTCAGTGGGGTTTCCTGCCAAGTTGTCGGTTGTTGTTGATGTTCAATTTTGTCAGCTGTTCAAATGCCGCGGTCTCTGTCAGCTGGTGTACTGCAAGATAGTCTGCTGGCAGAGTGAAGATAGCAGACTGGCAGTCTGGCAGAGTAGCAGACTTACAGAGTGAAGTAAGCAGACTGGCAGTCTGGCAGACAAGCAGAGTGTGTGAACGGACCTTCATTAATATGAAAATGGAATATCTTTTATTGGTAATTGGGCTTTAAAATCGTTGAAATTATTCTTTGAGTTAAAGTGTGGTTCGGATAATTTCAAACTTTTTTAATAGTAACATATTTCAAGAACTAAAGCCCTTCATGGCGAACAAACTATTATCAAAAAGGTTTGATTTGAAATTGTTTCCGTCTGTTTCAGTAAGATATCCTACCAGTTGATCGGCTGTTGTTGTTGTTTAATTTTGTCGACTGATAAAATGCCGCGGTCTTAGTCAGCTGGTCTACTTAAATACCAACATGCACTAACATAATGGAAATCTGACAGATTGCCAGTCTGCTAACTTCACTCTGCTACTCTGGCAGACTGCCAGTCTGCTAACTTCACTCTGCCAATCTGATACTCTGTCAGTCTGTCAGACTGCCAGTGTCCTAGTGCATGTTGTTATTTTCAGTTGACCTGCTGACTGAGACCGCGGCATATTAACAGTTGTCAAAAGTTAACAACAACAACAACATTTGACAAACTGGAAGTTATCCGTTTTAACAGCGGACAACAATTTCAAATTAAATGCTTTTGATATAGCTTGATCGACATAAAGGGTTGTAATTCTAGGAAATGTACTACTCTTGTAAAACGTTAGAAATTACCCGGAACCGCACGTTCACAAAATTACTATTTTCAACTAATTCTACGCCCAATTAGCATAAAAATTAACTCCAATTTTCATGTTGATTAAGAACCGTTCTCTCAGTCTGCCAGACTGCAAGTCTGCTAACTTCACTCTGCTACTCTGCTACTCTGGCAGACTGGCAGTCTGCTAACTTCACTCTGCCAGTCTGATACTCTGCCAGTCTGCCAAACTGCCAGTGTACTTTTGCATGTTGTTATTTTCAGAAGACCAGCTGACTGAGACCGCGGCATTTTAACAGTTGTCAAAAGTTAACAACAAAAACAACATTTGACAAACTTTGACAATCGACAAATCGGCAGGTTATCCTACTGTAAAAGCGGCACAAATCGGCAGGATTTCTCACTGAAAAAGTGGGACATAATTTCAAATCAAACGCTTTTGATAAGAGCTTGATCGACATAAAGGGTTATAATTCTAGGAATACATTACTATTGAAAAAGTTAGAAATTATCCGAAGCCTCACGTTCACCCAAAAACTATTTTCAACGAATTCAAAACCTAATTAGATTAAAAATGAACTCCAATTTTCATGTTAATGAAGACCTGTTCTCTCACTCTGCCAGTCTGTCAGACTGCAAGTCTGCTAACTTCACTCAGCTACTCTGCCAGTTTGCTACTCTGCTAACTTCACTCTGCCAGTCTGCCAGTCTGCTACTCTGCTAACTTCACTCTGCTAGTCTGCTAGTCTGCTACTCTGCCAACTTCACGAACATCTTTCAGTCCGTGATCAAAATAATGCATGCTTTTGTTCATATTACCTAAACTGCCTTGTTCCATCTATGCGTACATAATAATATGAGCCTGTGCGTGACATTTCCAACAATCTGAAATCTGGGCAAAGTAAAGATTCGGGCCAGTATGTGCAGCCGCACATTCTGACCAGAATCTTCTCTTTGCACAATATAGATAGATGAGGTTTTAATACCTCTTTTGGCTGTCTAATAATGATTAAAATCTTTATTTGAGGAAGGTTAAAACATTAAGGCTACTGTTGTCTACGCTGCTCAACGTTTGTACATCGCGCACATGTGAAATTGTTGAAGATGTCACGCAAAGGCTCATATTCATTTTGAAAACAATCCGTTTCGACAATTGCTGGTAAGAATCAAGAGCCCGTATTTCTCTGTATATTCAGACAAAGTCTTATTTCCAATCGATTCGACAAAGCGTTGAACAGCGGCTCACGCACAAATTGTTGGAAATGTCACGCACATGCTCATTTATTTACATTCATAATTCTACAGTCTGTATTAAATTATTGAATCTTAAATTAGTTGTGGTATTTTTCTCCTGAATCTTTAGCTAGGGAATTCTTCATTTTATAAATTATTAAGTTATAATGTAAAAGATGATTGTGTCATTTGTCTGCCCTGAGGTTTGATGTACTTAAGCTACTAAGGATGATGTTTCTGGCATAGCTGGCAAATTATCCTTTTACAGTGAACTCTCTATAAGGCTAGGAAAGCTGGTAATGCTGTCATAAGCATTCTGAATTTTAGCTTACTTTTCCGATTGTCACTGTTTTGAAAAAGTTTTCTTGATAAAAGTGTAAAATCTCCGACTTATTATTAAAAAGGATTATTGCGCATCGTAGTACATTATTGGGGGGTCTACTCTTAATGTCACTAGAACGTTGAAAGTTTGAAATTCTATAGTATGTCTAATCATTTAGTGACGACCAAAATACAGCAGTACCTACATTACTGTATTTCTCTTTCATTAAATGTACTTTATTTCACCTGTCGATTATGCTGAGGTATAGGTCGCCGTCATATCGCAGTTGGTAGCGCGTCGGACTTTGAATCTAGATGTCCCGCGTTCGATTCCCGACAGCGGCATCCATTCTTTCAGACTATTTGTCTCTCACCAATGGGTTGATAATCGAAGACCTATGTGAGACAGCAACTGGGGGATAGGAAAGGATGTAATGGTATTGCCGATGACAGAAATACCAGGAATCCATTGTTATATGCTCAAGCCGCCGCGAAAGCATGAGTGCCGCAGTCGAGAATCGAACCCAGAACTTCTAGATTGACAGTCTGACGCGCTACCAACTGCGCTATGACGGCGGTTTTGATGCAAACTTACGTTCGATATTACAAGCTCGGGCAGAAAAAAACTTCACTGAAAGCGAAATATTATGATATTCAATCTCTTATTTTGGCGAATGTAGGCGAATATTTCATGGTTTGTTACGAGAGGTGTCGCATTTAATTTACATTTACGACGCTTACCGAAAGTATGATACGTACGGAAAATGTTTAAGAATGAAGATTCTCATTGGTTGGTCTATGTTTAAGGAGGTGTGCGAAGGCGTCGAAAATGACCTTTTCTGATTGGTTAATTATCAATATCTCCAGATTCCTTATACTGCGGTTTCAACTAGTTGAATACATTCAAAATTTGGTAAGCACCACTTTTGTAAACTTTTATTAATTTTCGACATGTAAAATTGATGGATCGAAAATTGAAGAAAAATAATCATACTTTTTGCACCTTATTTCTGCCAATCATAATGAACTCGAACGTGGCGTTGCACAACAGTTGGGAGCCTTCAAAATTGTGCGTAACATCGATGACATGCAGTCATTCTTTTTCAATTTCTAAAAGTTTTGGCGCAAAATTTTCCGTCACTTTTGCATTCTGAGACACCAGTTTCTACACGACACGCCCACTGGACGCGTAGAAGACAATCGTTTAGTTCAGTTTAAGATCGATTTATATTTCATTGAGTGAACGACAAAGGCTATTTTATCCACCCGCTAATCGGCGAAGGGGAAATAGTAATGGGCTCCCTCCGTCATTTCGTCTTTCCGCCATTCAATCATTCCGCCTCAAACTTGTCCGGAGAATAGGCCTATCTCCAAAAGTATAAAAGCTATCAACTTGAAACTTTATGGATAGATCTCATGGAGGAGAAGTGCAGTGCTTAAGAACTACAATTCATGCTTGCATAATTTTGGAGTTATTGCCCTTTGATCGTGAGATTGGCCGAGTGGTGTTCCGAATGTTCTTGGACCTCCAATCGGTCATATAATTTTCTATCTTTCATGAACTTTCTGACTTTAGAACCATATCAAACCATAAAGAACAACTTTTCTGTAACTACATGTCAGAAATTCAAACAAACTTTAGTGGAATGATCTTTTTGACATGCCCTTTCAGATTTCTTCGTTAAATTATAATCGGGTTGATAACATGTTCGCTACGGGCTTTCGATTCACTAAAATGGGTCTTCACGGTCATGTGTAAATTAAATTCTTCTTCTCTGAAACTACTGTTCAAAATTAAGCAAAACTTCATAGGTATGATCCATGAGACATGCCCCTTTAGATTCTTATTTAAATTCTGATTAGGATCATATTATGGGTGTACGGGCACTCGTGCCACGAAAAGAAGTCCCTTATTGTGAAATACTGAAAAAGTCTTATCTGAAACTACTCGGTGTTACGGCTCTTATGTCAACAAAAAGTTTCAGAAGGAGGATGTAAAAAAGTCTTATTGTCTTAAACTAGGCATAGGATATGATGAATTTGTGTAAGACTGTATTAATTCAATTTTAAAGGTCGTTAGATGTTTGTCTTTAATCTCGCATCATGACGAAACCTTGATCCCTACCTTGATGGTTGGAAGATGATTGTCAATGATTCGGGCGTCATGTTGAACCCATGACCCTAACTTTTGACCTGTTTCTAAATTAGTGAATAAATTGGTCTAGAACTATATCATGTTACTAATAAGTGTTTCTTAAATTTTGAATTGACTGTTCTAGGCCAAGAAAATAAATGTTGGTAGATAATTGTCTTAAATTATGGCATCGTGTCTGACGTTTTATCCTGTCCATGACCTTTGGCCTACTTTATTAACATTGAATTATAAACATCTAAAACTATTTTATGTTACGAAAATGTTGGCGGAAGACTGTCTTTGTTTCGGGAATCTTGTTGAACACTTAGCTGTGTCCTTTGACCTACTTTCTAAAATTTTGAATTGTTAAGTCTTCGACTGTATCAATGCAATAGTCAAGGCTGGAAGATGATTGTCTCCGATTCTGGCATCATATTGAAACTTTGCCCGCATCCCTGGCCTTTGACTTACTTTCTTAAATATTGAATTAGGGTAAGGATTATTTAGATGCTTATAGATGTCGCATCACCAAAACAGGGTAACCTATGGTTAACATTAAAACAATAAAAAAATAATCTTCTCTGAAACAAATGGTTAGAATTCAATCTAACTTCACAGCAAAGTTCCTTGGGACTTTGACGAAATTATTTCATTTTCAAAATTCGTTTAAAGAAGAAACTGGGTTATATTTTTTTAGATCAGCCGATTTCGGATTTACCCGAATGCCGTCTTGACATTTCCGAATCATTGAATATCGCCTTTCGAGTGACCTCACTGGAATTTACTTCCGGAGGTCATTGTCTGATAAAAGTAGTTTAGTTTAAACATATTTTATTGCCATTTTTAAAACATTTACATAATATACATTTTACATAAATACATACAAAATGAGCAAATGGGTTTGGCCACAAGTTCTCACAACTTAGTAGTTGGCCAGTCCCAAGAGGAACATGCATAATACCAGTCTCCAAATGTTAAAGCAACAAAGTCATTCTTAACGAATTCAAACATCAGGGATAACAGAAGACAGTTATTTACCGATTATAGAGACATCATTTTCATGGCAATATAATTTAATTATTATTTACTAGAAAAATTACAAAAAAAAGAGAAATTACAGAGACGAAATTCATGTGAATGAAATAATTCAAGAAATATTATATAGGGAAAAGGTGATAAATTTTGAAGTAAACAAAAAAAGAATGAATAAAAAAAAGATAAATATATATGAAGAAAACGGGGCAAGAAGGAATATGATTGAGATTGGGGTTGGGGAGTCTGTGTCAGTCGGGAATTGAGCGCTGGTTCCGTTTTAAATCTATACATGCTGCAAAAATCATCATTAATCGAATCTTTTTGATTCTTTAATGAAATTCTGAACGGCATTAAAAATAGTACAATTTTCATGAAACTCAAGATTATCCGATCCAAATAAGAGAAGCTCTACTGACAGGGGATGGAATCGACGTAACTCTCGAAACATTTGAATACGTTGTTGATTAAAATTGGGACATCGAAATAGGAAATGCTCTGAGTTTTCGACTAGATATCCGCAGCTGCATATTGAAGTTGTATTTATATGGTTTGAAAACAGATCAGCATTCAAATTGCTACAATTATTTCTAAGTCTAGTATGTAGAACAGATAGTTTTCGTTGTCCAATGAGGTAATGCTGGGGTACAGATGGGACAGCAAAGCGTCTTAGAATTTGTGCTTTAAATAGCGATAAAGATTGTATCGATCTGATATCTTCAGGCAAACCATTCCAAAGGCTTACAGCGGATGGAATAAAATAATTTGCAAACAGTTCAGTGCGACATCTGACTAAATCAATATTTTGAGAATTTCTTAAAGGATAGGTGGTTCTAACATTTACATTCTGCGGGAAAATATCTTGTAGGTAATTAGGAGTAAGGCCATTTACAATTTTGTAAATACAAATGAGTTTTTGATATTTACGCCTGTTTTCAAGAGAAATCCAGCCAATTTCTTTGTAGAGATTATCAAGTGATGCAGACCTGGTGATACCTGTCACCAATCTTGCAGCCTCGTTTTGTATTCTTTCTATGGTTTCTTTTTCACGAACAGTGCAATTGTCCCAAACTATAGAAGCGTATTCGAGCAATGGTCTTAAAAATGATACGTAAATTTGTTGCAATGATTCTCTCTTAACTTTAAATTTCAAATTTCTCATTATGCCAAGAAGTTTCGATGCAGACTTGGATATATTATTTATATGATCAGTCCATTTCGCATTACTGCTAAAAGTAAGTCCTAGGTGCTTGTGATTATCTACGAACTGAATTGGTAAATCATGAAGCGTGAGGTTAGGGGGTTGGACGTTTTTGTTAGTAAAAAGCATGACAATGGTTTTCGAAGCGTTGAATGTAACAAGCCATCTTTTAGCCCAGGAGGCGATCATTTGTAGATCATGATTAAGAATACCTTCGATATCAGGGATGTGCGTTGCAGAGCAAGCTAGTGATGTTTCATCAGCAAATAATCTAGATATACTGAGTAAATTGTCAGAAATGTCATTTACATACACTAAAAAGAGTAATGGTCCTAATACAGAGCCTTGTGGAACTCCGGCGTTAAGTGATTATGATCTCGATTTGGCAGTTTTTATGATAACGGATTGGTTTCGGAAAGATAAATAATTGGTGAACCAAGTGAGAAGCGGACCGTCGATACCTAATTGGCGCAATTTGAAAATAAGACCTCGATGCCAAACTCTATCAAATGCTTTAGATATATCACAAAATACTATACATGAGTTTTGCTTTGCATCTAGTGACGAAACGACTTGGTGTTATATCTCAAGCAGTTGATAAATAGTTGAATGGCCTCTTAAGAAACCAGACTGATTTTCATAAATTAAACGATTTTCTATCAGATAATTGTGGAAATGTTTATATACGCATCGTTCCATTAACTTTCCAATGCAACTTAGTAAAGAAATTGGACGATAATTACTAACTAATGATTCATCACCCTTTTTAAATAATGGAAAAATGACAGCCTCTTTCCATTTACGTGGAAATTTCATATCATTTAAAGATTTGTTAAATAGTTTTGTGAGTGGTATTGCCAAGCTATATTTAACTAGTTTTAGTAATTTGTGACTTATAAGATCTGGCCCAACTGCCTTGTTGAGACCCAAGTTATTGATAGAATTTACAATTTCTTCGGTTGAGATATTAACTTGGCTAAGTCTTGAGTTAGTTTTAAATTCAAAGAAAGGTAATTCTACATTAGTATCATCAATCGTACAGATAGAAGAAAAGAATCTGTTTAAGCATTCTGCCTTTTCCCCATCAGTATAATAGAAATTTTCTTGGCCGTTGTCAGGTGTTTTCAAAGTTGGTATAGTATCACTTTGTTTGTTTTTATTTATTAATGTTCGTATATGCTTCCAGAATTTTTAGGACATCCATTACGATATGTAGAAAGTGTTTCATCAATGTTATTGAAATATCTTTGTTTTGCCTCTTTTATAAGGTTATTTACCTTATTTCTTATTAATTTATACTTATTCCAGTCAGAAGGTCGAACCTGTCTCGCAAAACTTTTCTTCAGTCTGTCACGCTGTCTACTCATTTGTCTTATTTTAGAGTCATACCAAGGTCGGTCGTTCGGTCGTATTGTAACATATTTGGACGGTATACACGCTGACATAATTTGAATTAGTTCTGATGTAAAACGATCGCAAGCATCATCGATGTGTAATGTGTCAATAAAGTCCCAATTTTTATTCCGTATTAGTTGGTCTAGTTGCTCAGAGTCAGCGCGTTCATAATACCATACTTTTCGTCTTGTACATGCAATTGGCGAATTATAGAATTGGAATAAGATGGACGTTGCTTTATGGTCACTGATATCCGGTTGGACGTCGATCGTATCAGTTTGTATCACTTTTATTGAATCAGAAACCATGATTGGATCAATAAGTGTAGAAGTATTACTCGAAATTCTGGTGGGCTTGGTTATAACATTAGTCAGAGAATTGATAGTCATTATATTGACAAGATGGTTGTTAGAAACGTTCAATAAATCACAATTAAGATCCCCGAGTATAATTATGTTTTCATTCGATTCAAAGGCCTTTTCGAGAGAAATATTGAAGTTGTCCAAAAAAAAAGACTGGAGTTCCGGGTGATCGATAAAAAGTACAGAGTAGAAAAGATGAATATTGTGCCAAAGTAGATCCTTTAGACAAAAAATATTGGAACATTGAAACGTTATTTTTATTGTAAAATAGTTCTCGTGTGCTCATTTTTGTCCTTTTCACCTAGTTTTGCTCCTCTTCTTTGATTTAACGCTTGATTTGACCTTCTCTCCCTACGTTTTCCTTTTCGAAAGGACAGATAACAAATGGGGGTCGTACCCAAAGTAACATTCCTCTTAATAGGTGGAAAAAAAGACGGTTCATCTACCAAAACTTGAATGGCACGGAAATTGAGGGTATTTTTACATATTCTTTTCTACTTAAAGGATAAAACATTGAATGAAGATGAGGGTTAAAGTGGTCAAAGTAAAAATCCCAGTATGGAACCTACCACACCACCGGAAAAGAGTAAAATTTTATTTAGAACAAAGAAGGCCCGAAATCCGGTGGGGGTTTGACCCTTTCAGGCGTCGTTATGACGTTTTCATCGCGTCATTTCGGCTCTTTTTTATGTGTCCGCAGTAACCTTAGAATGCATCATCAAGGTCGGTAAATGCGAACTGTGTGTTGATCTATAGTTAATAAGTGATTAAAACTGTAAGAGGCCTCTTCAGCCCAACAGGAAATCACTTATTGTTTTTAGCAACAACTGGGTTATAATTAGCCGTATCTCGCTTGAAGATCGTAAGTACGTATACAATGTAAGGGTACCTAGTACGTTAATGCGTTTGGGATATTCTTTGTAATCTAGTCTAGCTGGGTCAATGACATGACTTTCTATGAACATCATATTGTATGTTCATTCATGAAAAAAGGATATAAGAGCTTAATCACTTAAGGTAGTGGAGCCGCAAGAGTTCCGCAACGTTTTGGAAGTAATAAACATTGAAAGTGTTAAGCCAGGCTTCATTATGATTTCATTCGGAAACTTCGGTCAACATTGTGAAGGATCATAAGTTCCGAAACGTTGCGGAACTTTTACGGATCAACATCCTTAACTATTTACATTTTCTTAGAGAAAATGAAATACCAAAGAGTATGACATTTTCGTGGGTTTCCAATGAATATAACATAATTTAATTACCCATTCCGTGTGATTTTTCATTTATATGCTAAAAATCTTTAATTTCTTAGTTTGAATTGGGTTTTGCGCCACTTTCAATAATCTTTCAGTGAAATCGTGACGGCAAGAACATATTACAATGGTTTTCTGGTATTTCTCTCACCGGTACAACCACCAAATCCTTTCCTAGCCTCCAGCAGCTATCTCACATAGTTCTACGATTATCAACCCATTGGTGAGAGACAAATGGTCGGAAAGAATGAGTGCCGCCGTCGGGGATCGAACCCGGGACCTCTAGATTGACAGTCCGACGCGCTACCAACTGCACTAAGACGGCGACTCATAACAATCTGAAACCATGAATATGAAAGCAACAAGCAAGTAATTTCTACTTGAGTCGATTTCGGAGAAATAGTGCTAATAAGAAAGAAACAAGAAATATACAGTCAGATGCATACATGTACTTTATTCAACTACAAGCAAAAATACTCTTGCATTAATATTCACACACAGACACTCAAAAGATGAACAATAAATAGATGAATAAATCCAAATGAATATACTCTCATTAAATTGGTTTATGGCACCGGAAAAAATGACAATTCCGACCTGAAATTGCACAAACAACAAAGGTACGTGCGTCAACACCACATATTCTTCAGTTCAAAGAATCGAAAGTCCTGTTCTGCGTTCAGGGTGACAAATCGGTGCAAACTTTTTTTTTCTTAATTATACACTGCTTTCCACGTGCATAGCGTGCAAAGAGGGAATAATTTACTAACAGTTTGCATCGTTTTGCTATCCTCAACGCAGAACATATTTACCTCAAAGGCGTTGAATTTATCTTTTTTCAAAAGTAAGGTGTTTAATACTGACATTTACTAAAGTCAAACAGCACATAGTGTGTGAAATATTTGTGAAAAGGAACAAACGAGCAAAGAAGGAACACACAAACTATAATATAAAAGCAACAAAAAGGAGGTATTAGGAACAAAAAGGAGGTATTAGGCCCTATACCTAGACATTCGATGGAAATTAGATCAGTCCTGTGTTCAGGATTATTAAACGGTGCGAATTCCCTGTTGAATATTTTTGATATTACACGGGTGTAATTAAACTAGTCGAATATCTATGCAAATGAGCTAAAAACTTATGTCCGCGTTATATTTTCGTTGTGAAAATGACGTCATAATGGATTTGCTGAGGTCAGTTAGCAAATGGCGTTAAATGTTTCGCAGAATAACTTGAATAGACAAATTTCTAAAATTTCAACGATTTATCGTAAAAGTCGTGCCATATTATGAATAGAATATCAATTTTTGGCTCATGAAATACCGAATTTATTGAACTCGTCATCTTAAACAGATAAAAACTCGGCGCATCCTCGTTTTTATCTGGTTATAGACGACTCGTTTAATAAATTTGGTATTCAATGACCACGCATTCTTATAATTCTTTTACAGAGACCATGTTTACAGTGCAGAGACTTTTATAGGTGGTAGTGTAATATATTTGGTGACATAATAAAAGAGGTTGTTTGAGCAACATTTATTTGGACTATTATTTGGTTTTAGCACTGGGACTTTGTTATGGTGATAATTCTATCATAATCATACGCTCACATTTAAAAAATGAGAAATCAGTATTTAAAAATCGCATTTCGATTCCACTGACATGTGGTCAATTTGAAAACACAGATCACATAATTGAATCATAAAGATCTTTCAAATATCCCATCAAAATTAAATTATCTTTAAGCATGGTATAAGCTCTATAGTCTTCTAAGGTGTGACTTTGCTCAAAGCCAAGAAAATAGACAGAAAACCCCACCATTTCATCGTTACCATTTGAACCTTGCTGTCGTGGAATAAAGTTGAAAGCAATTTTCATGTTGAAAAGCTCTTCCGAGACCTGAACTAGCCATGATCGTAAAGTTCGACCATTGGCAACTGACTGCTGGCCAATCTGCCCGGCTGTCTGACATCGCATTATATGGAAATTCATCTCAGATATTAGAGTTCTGTGTGACGTCAGTGCTGCAATAGGCTGAAGTGAAAAAAAAAAAGTATGCTACACATATATCTACTTTCTGAATTAGATTGGGAGGACTTTATCTGTGGAGTTTTGAAAAAAGAAAAAAAAGTTCTCTATTTCGTGGGTATTTACTGGTGTCAAACAAGCAAAAAAGCATAGTGATGATAGGTGTCAATTTGCCCAAGAAAGCCTCCAAGATGCCTTTCCAAATCAGAGGAAAAATGATTTTTTAGAAGTATCACTAAAATCAATCAGGCTTTTTTGTGAAGGATATCGGTTATTCGTCTATAGCCGTATAACTTTAAAATGACAAAAGTCGTTCGTATTGATACCTAAGTATTTGACCACACGTATTTCCTTAAAGACTTGGTTGTTCGAAAAAAAATCTTTGGAATAAATCTGCAACAAAGCACCAAAGGTGATCAAAATCTTGTCTCAACACACAGCGTAAACCACTAGATCTACTTAGAAATGAGAATGTTAAAGTTAGCCATATCTCTTTTGGTCAATCTTTGGAGTTCGACATATACGAAATCATTGCTTCTATCTCAACTTTTGCTATCATTGGTGGTTACATCAATTTTGAAAATGACCGTTTATTGAAATCCCCAAAAAAAAAAATGAGACTGTTCAGCAAAATATTTCTGTATAATAAAATTGTTCTAGTACGACTTTTATTTTATGATCCATTTTAAATGAACATCTATAACACTCAATGTAAAAGGGTATTGTTCTCAGCATGATAGAAAAATGTATTGCTAGGACCACTCAAGGTTACAACAAGTCGCCTAAAAAATTGTCGTCCGTTTGCAAGGAAAACTAGTTACTCGTAATCGGTTGTTTACAGAACGGAATGTTCACTTTTATAACAACAAGAAATACCATAGCAAACAAGAGAACTGCATGCAAGTCCATGCTAAGCTGTAGTTCTTTGATATTAAATGCATTTAGGGTTAGATCTCTTTGTGGTCGACCTTTTGATTGAGACTGTACATGTAAAGTGTCTTGCAAATAGCTTCCATGACAGCTGAGATATGGCCAAAAGGTTTGTCGCGCAGCCAACTCATAAGTCTACAACGGCATCTACCCCTACACAAAACTTATGACAGGAAAAGCTAGAGATTTGATCAAACAGATGAGCTGAGAATGATTGTACGATTGTCAGGAATAGTTAACAGTTCGTTGCTGACAATCAAAATATACATTGCCAAATCGAAACACCAATATATAATGAGATGGCCAATGAATACAAATATTTTCAGTCATTTCCGTTTTTAAACATTTCGATTACAGAAGACTTAAAAGTCGTAAATACAACACGAACAAGTGTATATATCAATTTAACCATCTGAGTCATATATATGTACACACGTACATATATCACCAAGAATAGCCCGATATACGGAAATCGGGGGACAACAATACCCCCAAGTATAATTATGGCATGCTGAAACTTTAGAAAAAAAACAGTTACCTCCCGTCTCAACTGGTTGATTCTGTCCTCGGTTAACAAACGTGGAACCTCGAGGAAGGATGTTTTATTCCAGTATTCCATTGTTGCTTGTGGGAGATCCATCTACACGTGTACACATCGAAATAAGAAAATAAATAAGTCGTCAGTTGGCTAGCAAAATGTTGTAACTACACATTGAATAACAATAATAACTGTTATTACTACATTTTGTACATAGTGAATTTGTTTTTGATAATGGACTGTATTTTGCAGTAGTTAAAACATATTTCATTATTTTTCTTTTCAATAAATATTCATAGATCACAAGTTCGGTTATCTTAGATACATATATAATACGTACTTACCGATCGCCCTAATTTTTTAGCCAATGATCGACCGCTATTTCATTTGAAATTCAAAAAATATATCGCATAACCTGACAATCTGTTCGAATAAGTGTGCTACGTGACTTTATGTCATTATGGGCGGAGACTTTAAAACAAACCAGACAGTGACGTCATATCTTGTCTGGGAACGGTCTCGAAGGACCCTTTACTTGTAATTGAGCATACAAAAACGCTTATGGAATAAACTATTTCTGTGGGTTTTGAACAACTCTTACATTCGAATGATAAACAAAACGGAGATTGTTTTCAATTGAATATACATGTACATGTCAACCAATAGAGGGAATAAACTGATGAAGATTTTAAAATTTACTCAAATGTTACACCTTTTTAAGTTGACATAAAAATAACGACTGGGTTGAAATGATCTAGAATCTAATTTCTTGTTTAAATATGAATACTTTTAATTTATCTATTCTGCAGTGCCCCCTACCCCTCTCTATGCTTTGTTGAACATATTCATTCATGACGGGTTACGCGAAAATTGCCACACATTCGTAACATGGATAATCCCTGTGGGTTAAAAACTCAACATACACCATGTGTTAGGTTTGATGAAATAAAAAGGTAAATACAGGCTAAAAAATTGGGACAGGACGATAGGCTTGGATATTCGTCTTATTCAAATTATTCCAAAACAGCTTAAATTACTTTTAAGCATTTTAGACTCGTGGAAACTGTTAGGTCTCGAAAATATACGGGACCCATTTAAAGGTAACGTTCATTTGGCTATCAAATTTACCCCGCGTTCAAAACGAAAGCCTTTGCGAAAAGTTGCTCCGTGTACTTATCAGGAAAGCAGGGTTCAAATCATCATCGTTCGCCAACGTTTTTGCAATCTGAAAAGGGGGCTTAAAACTATGGCTTCCGATGCGTCATTTTGAATTGCCCGATAAACTACTTGTTGCAAGCATTATTGAAAATGAATATCACGCGGTACGTTACTCGTTTTTTCTCACCAAAAAAAACCTCATAGATGGGCATAACGTCCGCGAAAAGCTTGCTAAATAGAATATAGAATACATATTTATAGTTGCAATCACAAGGTATTCCTCACCAAACGCGACAAAAGGGTAATTAATCCACTGAAACCGTCTCGCCAAAAGACGAAATATAAATGAAAGCTAGATAATGATTAAATTCGCCCCTCCCCTTTTGTTTGCGGCGATTTGATTGAATAATGTATGACGCAATAAAATTGACTGACATCATTGATTGACGCAAAACTCACAAGAGCTAGAGTTATTGGGGGAAAAATTAAGCCGATCGGTAAAACAGTTATAGTTCATATTCTGACAATTTACGCGTATAACCTTGCGCTCCGCTAACGCTCCGCTTAGGTTATATCGCGTAAATTGTCAGAAATGAACTATAACTATTACTTAGTGTTTAATATGAAAAATAATATCTAACGAGGTTGGGAGAATTGATCATTGTCGAGGCTCTGCCGAGACAATGATCTATTCTCCAAACCGAGTTAGACATTTTTTCATACAATACACTTAGTACGTATTATATTTATCTAATAACCTCTTTTTGTCTTGTTTTCACCGATGTTTCTAACTGAAATGCAAGTTTCTAAAAATAACTGCATGATATTATTGTTCTAAAAATAACTATGTGATATCATAAAAATATCATATGGGATGTTATCACACAGATATTTGTATAGTTATAAGATAAGATAAAATTTGCTGTAGCTTTCTTTTTTGCTTTGTTACTGCTGATCGAGTGTAAACTGTAAAACTGATTTTTTTAAACACGTGAATCGTCACTCGAAAGAGAGCCTGCACTACCCAGACGGAACTGTTTGTGCTTGATAGATCGAATTATTGCAAATCCAATATGCATCCCATTCATTTTTTTTTTTTTTTTTTTTTTTTTTTTGCAACGTGTCACGCTTTACCCTTCTGGGAATTCCGAATTTTATGAACAACAAGACTCCATTCTCCTGTTTTATGATAATATAATTAAAACAGTATACTTAGGTTGGGTATTGTAGATATTATAATCTCAATCATGAAAACAAACGCCTGTGAACAAGCCTTACCGAGTTGATAGCGTCTAAGGTAGTCGAATGTATGTCAGTCGCTCTTTGATACAGATCTCCTATTTGAGTCCTATATAATTGTACGGGTAGCTGTTCTGACGGCTGGGGTCGGTCCGCTGATGGTTGTGAGCGTTTGTTTCTGTTTGGCATCGGAATAGAGATAGTTATGGCCGTTAAAGATAGAAGTATTGTAAATACTCTAGAAATATTTTCTGCAATAAAATTGAAGCGTGTTAGACCTACAACTAGAATATTTTTCTGATAGTAACTTTTGAAAAAAAAGGATCCTATTTTTCTTAGTAATCACGCATCCCAAAAATCTTTATAGCTGTTTTTAAAAGGTTGGAAATTCTTAATTAATTTTTATGTTACTGCTGTAAGATGGTGGAAATGGATTTATTACAGCGATAAAGAGTATTTGTTGATTTTATTGAGATATGAAACTATACACCTAATCACACTGTTTGAAAAGGCAAAGTTTTTAGTTCTATACCTTCATGAAATCAACAAATATACTCTTCAAATCTTATAGTTTAACAAAATGAAGCAAAAATGTAAAGATATTACAATTACGAAACGCGTTTCTTTTTGGACTACTTTGTGTGGAAGCCAGTAAAATAGCTAGGTACTCAGAACAACAACAACAACATCCAATAAGAATGCACATATCTTGATGGACACCGCCAGAATTAATTTTATTACGGTAAACAATGTTAAATGGCTGATCTTCAAAATGACCTAATATTTTTACGTTGTTCTTCTATCTTTATATTATTCCTTTTAACCATGCTAGTAAAAAATTGTCGTTATATTTTTTATTTCATTCCTTATACAAATAATTCAATTTAAAACCCTGTCATGCTATATTTCAATTTTGTTCTTTTTATTCATTTTAAACATGCTAGTAAAAAAATGTTGTTTTATTTATTTATTTTTATTTCATTCCTCATACAAATAATTCGTTTTAAAACCCTATCATGCTTTATTTCAATTTTGTTTAAAACAAATTTCCAATACTAGCCATTCAACCAGTCCACCCAAGCTTTTTCTTCTATCTTTCAGTAGATAGTAGGTTGTGTAGGCTAAGGTCAGTCTGCATGCCAGGCTAATCTTAGAATCTATTGTATGCTAAAACTTTGTATATGTCCTGAACATAATTACAGTAAACAACATCGAATAATTGACAGGGTGAATAAATTTGGAATGATTTCGGAATGATTCTGTAAGACAGTGCGGAGCGAGTATTGAATGAAGTAAAAGGGGGGTAATATAATATCACGAATTTTGTTCAAGATGAACTTTGTTCAAGATGAACAAAATTAGCGATATGCATTTCCCCCTTTATAGAAAAAACACAAATGTTCTATAAATAGTTTTCTATTTCTTCACGGACGAATCAGGCGCATTCAAATTAAATAAATCTAGTGAAAATCGTGGATTATTTCTTGAATTTTATATTCTGATGTAGTTGCTGATCTTATTTTTCTAATGGGTTTGAAGTGTTTTTGAATGGTTTGAGTAAGCTTCTGGAATGAATGAACGGATCGCTGATTGAGTGATTTAGACTGGTTGTGGTCGAAATGAGTGTCAACCAGGGTTAAATATTGTACTTACTGAATTGAGCTGGAAACATTTTTTTTCAGTTGTCTTTCAAACGTTTCAATAAAGTTATTTCGTCAAATATAATTCATTTATTTATCATCAATGGGTATGTTTCATCTAATCGCTTTATAAAAATAATGTTGATTTTTTTTAAATCAGAGTATTTTATACATGCGTATATTCTATTCCTGTTTTAACATGTTTTTGATAAAATTTCCGTATCCGAAATAAACTGCAACATAGTCATTACTTAGACCCAATAAACATACATGTTTTAAGTACATGTACTTAATAAACATGCTTTCGGTATAACCACTGCAAACCATATATTATAAAAAGGCTTCTTAATCACTAGGTGTATTTTTTAAGTAAGTTTTGATTGGCTTTCCTTTAAATGGAATTTAACAAGCATGGGCGGAACATAAACTTTTTATTCGATATTCATAAATAATGGAACATCATTATAGGGATGAGTGTCTTTTTCACTGCAGACACTCGTCCCTTATAATTGCAATCTTATAGATCGAAGAAACTATTAAAATACTCGGCCAAACATTAAAGCTTCAAGTCTACTTTCTCCGCGTAAAAAAATTACACGATCGTGTATTGTTTATCTCGCTATCGAAGTGAAATGTCATAAAGTAAAACAACTGATACACAAATAAACGACAACATTAAAATTCGTAGAGGTACTTATGACAAAAAAGCTTGTTTCTGCCAAGTAAGTCTGTGTTTTTAAACGAAAACGGCGTGGTCGGTCTTAGTTGAGAGGGTTGCTTGACGGTCTTCGTCGACTTGCTGTTTTCTAAGTTTACGTCGGCACAGAATCAGAACTGCATGCTTGTTATCGTAATTCTTTCGAAAATATCTTAATTTATAAGATTGAATAGAAATGTTGCGTTGATGATCGGGAACTAGGTTAATTCGAGTTCCTACAACATAGGACTTGCAGATCGAAGTTCAGGGGTTTCCCGAAAGACCTATTGCATTTTATACCGAAATAAAGTGCAATGGAGTTCCCCACGTGATGCGATTTAAACCAATCAGAATTCTTTATTTTATTGGATTGCAATTATTCATAAATAATGGAACATCATCACAGTATATTTTCACTTACATGTATATGTCTACTTTTATTGAGCGACAAAACGTAGTAATCTGGATATATAAATAAAATCTATCAAATTAAATATATGAAATCACTTAAGATAATTTTATTTCATTAGCAAAATAATATTTTCCAAATTTATGAAAATACCTTTAAACAAGAGAATAAATCAGTTGCACCAGAAAGGTCCATTTGTCAAGTACTTTCTAATATATGTATGGAAAATAAGTTCTTTTACATTAATAGAAAAAAAAACAAATGATACAAAAACGTCGATGAACTTTAACTGCTTGCATTAAAAAAACCCGTGCGTGAGATTTCAAATAATTTCAAATATGCATCCGCATAGTCTGCCCAGAGTCTTCACTATGTTTTCAGTAGATAGATAAGGTCTCAAAGTATATGTTTACCATCAGGTATCTTTATAATTACAATATGTGGCTTTCTATGCTTCTCACTGTTCGTACCTCACGCACATTTTAAGTTGTTGGAAATGTCACGCACAGGCTCAATTGTATCTTTTCTTAAATTGCGTGTATTGCGATGAATTGCTTCAAAGTGCATCTGCATAAAGGCGCCAACGTCAAATTACACAAAATCAGCCCTCACAAAAATCACATGCAATTTGAGCCTATACATGACATTTCCAGCATTTTCATTTGTGCATAACGTTAAGACTCAGATCAGCCTGTGTAGCCACCCAGTCTGACCAAAGACTTCACTATGCACTCAATAGATGGCTCTGGACCTAAAGTTGCTATTCAAAACCAAAATAAATTTAAATGTGCTTTGTGATTGTCCGTGCAACTCAACATCAGTCCATCACGCACATATTCAATTGTTGGAAAGGTCACGCAAAGGCTCAATTTAGAGTCATTGGACAATCCTGATTGATATCCATTATATCTAGAACGAAAAACTGAAAGGTTCATGGATTAAAACTTTTGGCACAGAACCTGAATGAAAAACGGTGAATCAAACGGAGAAACAGGGACATAGTGCTACTAGCCGCCATAAGGCAGGCTCCTGAAAACAATCCGTTTAAAATTATTGCTGTTTTAGGCCATGCTACGTCAACCTCTGGCGCCCTTGTAACCATTCGGAACACCACTCGGCCAATCTTACGATCAACCTCGGATGTACATAGATGGGCTAATTTTAAAAATTACGGGAAAACCTTGGAAAAACTCGATGACGTCAGTTAAAATGGCGTTAGCCCTCGAAACTTTGAGTGACAACATTCGACGTCACTAACGCTACTCGTTCAAGTCACTGACGTGAAATCATGGTATCCTTATATAAGTATCTTTAGATTCTTAAATAACGGCGATACTCTTGGACTATACGGGCCGTGTGTGGACGGGCATATCCCCAACAGCACCAGCGTAAAATCTTAAGTGGGAATTGAGGATTTCATCAATGTTCCTGTCAGAGTACCTCTTTCTAAAATAACAAGAATAGTCCGCCCATCCCAGCTGATGCCACCCCAAACCATGATTGACCCGCCCCTATAACGATCGTGCTCAGCAATGTTTTCTGCATGAAACCTTTCCCCCGGCCTATTCCGGCCTAGCCCGCCGATCAGTGTTGTCCAGGCAATACCTTGACTCACCCGTGAATAGTACGGGGCGCAAGCGTCTTATGCGCCAGCCAACGTTGTCCAAATCCCATGTTAACCGACGCCGACAATGAACTCGGGACAGCGGAAGACGAATAAATGGTCTTCTTGACCTAAGGTTATGCTCATGCAGCCGTGTTCGTATGGTTTGAGTCGAAAATCGCGCTCCCGAGGCGTTTTGAAGGTCGGGACGTAGCTGCTTTATCGTAGCAAACCTGTTCCTTCGGTCTTAAATTATAAAAAAAGGTCTTCTGTGACAAAGGTAGCTCTACTGCTACCTCCACCATGTCTCCTTACAGGTGTACAATACTTTTGGTATCGTGCCCAAGCTCTGGTTACAACAGTATGGTGTACCCCCAGTACCATGTCAACATCATTGAGGGAAGCCCTTACTCCACCATACCTAAAGCACACCACAATTGTTCGCCAGCTAAATATCGTTTAACATTTGGATTACCCGTGAGTAACGACTTAAAAGTCAATAAAGTACTGAAAAAGAGAAACTAAGCATCTACATGAAACCTGCACATGTAGAAAATGAGAAAGGACGGGTAAGAAACTGGTGTTCCTCATTTTGCACGAGTCTCGCGGGAAAATTGCGTATCAAATTTGGTAATGTATAAATTATATATCTTGACAATATATTATTTAACAATTTTACACACGAACACGAATGTTGTTTTTTTGTTTTTTGTTGTTTTTTTAATCCGCTCCTGTTTTGTCTCTCACCAATGGGTTGATAATCGTAGACCTATGTGAGATAGCGACTGGAGGCTAGGAAAGAATGTGGTGGTTGTACTGGTGATAGAAATACCAGGAATCCATTGTTAGGTGCTCCAGCCGCCGTGATATAACTGAAAAAATGTTGAAAGCGGCGTTAAAACTCCATTCAATTCAATTCAATTAATCAGCTCCTGTAGAATATCCCTCGTCATCCCTTTAAACAATTCCTACTTTCTGTTGCCTTGCTTCCACTGACCATTCAGAAGCTTCAAAATTAACACCAGCAAATATAATCGACGAATTGATCTGAATGAAACGTCGATCGTTCTGAACGATTTCAAATTGTGTGATCGATTACGGGGCGTCTTTGATTTGGGTGAGTGTTTGGAATTAATGTAGCGATGAGTGAGTGATTTGGAATGGTTTTGATTGTGAAGAATGCCATTTTCACAATGTTTCTAACTGGGCGCATTTTACGTACGCATTTCCTCTTTAATTTACACGTATTACCGCTAGAATATAAAGAATAACATATTTCCGTTACTTGTTGCTTTTGTATCTTGCACGAAGGATCACCTTTATTAAGCGACCACTTTTATCACGCGACCAATTTCAGGAGTCCCATTCTAACAACTAGACGCATTTACTCTTAAGTTAACGTAAAAGTTAAATAAAGCTGTCGCTTATGGGAATGGTCTGTCAATACAATAGTTCATTGTAAATAATATAGGTCATTTTGACATTTTGATTTGTTCAATCAAATCGGTATTTTTATGGAACGATTTTGATATTCTATTTGAAACATTTAATTTTCCCACGTTACTTGTAACGGCTTTTGAAATGGCGTAAAATCGAATATTATGGTTCACATGTATTTAATTATGGTAAAAAAAATAACGTCGTTATACGCTCTCGGAATATTTGCATAGTTGTTGCACTAGTATAATAACAATAATATAGTTTTAAAAATATTCTACGGGTTTATAACTCCCGCAACATAGGTTATCCTATATTCTTTAATGCTTTTCGGTGGCTTATCGAGAAAGAACGGTAGATTATCACTTGATAATCTCACTGTAAAAGCAGTGAAATTATCAAAAACTTATACCCTGCTTTTGTGCATTTCATACTATCTGACGCCATATATGCAGGGCGAAATAAGTGACGTCACAATGAACGTTACATAGCAATCACGTGCAAAATGACGCCCTTTACGAAAATTTGTCCTAGAAATTTCACATTTTGTCTTATTTTTGCATGAGAGAAATAGAATAATCGTTTGTTTTTCGAGTAAGATCGATCTTACACTGAAATAAACGATTATCCTCTATATATTCAACGAAATTAACTATTTGTCTTATTATAATTTCGGATGACTTTTATTATTTAACAACCAAAAGATTCCTCTCATATGACTGCAAAAAAGCGATGATAAAACCTTTCACCATAATATGGTATGAATTAAACAAAACCACTAGATGCGTATCCGGATTTCATGGAAACTATTTTAAAGTTCACCATGTCAATTTTTTCGTGGTAAGAAGCTGATTGGTCAATAAGATTCACTCGTTATTCGTATAGGCTTATTTTGTAATCCATGATTTTCTGTATGTACCACATGTCATCTATATTCTATGTTTGAAAGATCCCTCACATATTTTATATGTGAGGGATGCTACGAGAAATTACTTTGGATTTTCTTAGGATTTTACGATTGACAACGCACATTTAGCTCCACTGAACGAAGACCAGTGAGGTAAATCATGGCGTCTGGTGTCCGCCATGAGTGCTGTCGTGCGTCCGCCCGTTTCTTTAAAAATCGACTTCTCTGAACTGCTTGGTAAAATTTAATTAAACCACATATCGAAGCGATTGATCTACCTTACAATGATTTCTTGTCGTTTCTCACACCAGTACAATCGTATCACTTTTTCCGTACCACATGATGACAGTTATAACAAGATCCCTTTTCCTTTGATTCTGTTTACGCAGCTAATTTTCCTGTAATAATTTGAACAGTGGTTTCTTTTTTCTAGAAATAAATATGATACATTATCGAGGAAAACCTGCCTATAACTGGGTAATTTCAATTGTTTTGCTTAAATTTTACAAAACCTACAATGCTCTACTAAGCCTTGCTCAAAGAAACTGTTTATTTAAAAGAGAATAAAAATGAATGCACAAATTTTCTAGAAAACATTAATGAAAATAGAAAAGAAAAATACTTGAAATAAGATAGTACTTGTTGCATCCTCAAAACGGCCACTCACGCCAAATATATTCCTATCTCTTTACCAGGAAACATCAGCAAGAATGTGGACTCAACAGTGTATATTTTCTACCTTAAATAATGAATAGACTGGATAAGCTTTCAACCAATTCGTTCCCGGTATGTTGATGCGAAAAGTGCCAAAAATCTTTTTTGACCCGTGACCGTTTTGATTCAATTATTATTGATATTAAAAGAGATCGGACTCCACAGCCGTCTTGACTATCGCCATCTTTTCAGAGATACGGTGAGGACCAATCGTAGATTGGTCGAAGGTGTTCAAAACCGGAAGACTGGTCCCACTGCCAACTTTCATACATGAGTCGCCGTAGGACCAGTCTACCAAAACGATTGACAGAATTGCGAGGTATTTTGGGCAGTACAAATCACTTGACCGCCACATGGACCACATAATTACCATGTAAGAAAATGCACAAGCCGAATTCGTACGTGTTTTATTACCATATTCATCGAGGAGTCAAATCAGTTTAGAGATTGTTTGGAGGTCTCTTATGAATTTATACATAATTTAAATTACATGTAAAATAATAAAATTTTCAATTACAATTGATTTATAGTCCACAACAACTAACGGTGAAAAATGATCTGGCGTAGAGATCATGTAATATGTGTTATAAAAAAAAGAAAAAAAAGGGGGGAATGGCCTTATTTTGGGTTCATTTTGCGGTTCTGTCTAATCTATGTTGGAATTGCTACGCATTCAAACATAGAAAGGTTTTGTTAAATATATGTTAGAATTGCTACGCAATCAAACATAGAAAGGGTAACCTATGGTTAAATAAAAAATTCTTCTCTAAACAACAGGTCATAATTCAACCAAACTTAACAGCATGGTCCTTGGGGTTTTCTCTTTCAGATTTCCTTGTTTAAATCTGTTTTGGCGATGATAGCGTGCTCTACGGCCTGTCGAGTCACCAAAACATGTGCATTCATTTTGAAATATATAGACCTTTTTTTTTGCTTGAATGAATTCTTGGGTGTGAATGATCGTTGTCAGGATTATTCTTTGGATAGATATCTCTTCGACTTCTCCCTATTTTTGTCGATATGACCTACTTTAACTTTACTTTAAGATTTCACCTAAAGATCATATAGAGTTTATTTGGAAAATAATATTATTCTAAAAAATATTGAAAAAAATCTTAAGAAACTTCTTGCAAAAAGATGTTTTGTCTGTCCTATGATTCTTTTAAACACTTGCATGTATTCCATGATTTATTCAAACTGTATATCATTTACCAATTCATTTTTTTTCCATTTTCCATTCAATACAATCTCTGTCGTCCAGAGCTTCATATAGAGGGTGTTTTAAGGATTTAAAAACAAAGTATTTAAAAAATTGTAGCACAAACCCTTAGTTGTGGATACTCATTGGAATCGTCTTATCATTCATTTCATTGAGAATTAAAATTTTTAGACTGGCTTCATCCCCTCTTACCTTTACCAACGATAATCTGAAGAACAATTCAAAGAATTTCTATGTTCATAGTGTTTCCTTCTCTTGTTGCTAAAACCTTGCTCCAGAGACCACGTTTGATATGCGACAGATTTCATCAGGCGATCAACTTTTAGAGTCGAATTCCAACAACTAGACGATTAAATTTAGATCAATTTATTAGACTATAAAAGACGAAAAAATATTGCGTAATCGTTCGTTTATATGCCTATAAGATTGCGTCCAGTTTTTTAAGTTCTTGTCAAACGAGTGTTATACAAACGTTTCTCGCATATCTCTCTTTGTATTCCATAACAAACAATCATCAGAGATGACATTGCCTTTTACATTTATAGGGTCACATTCTGAATGACATCATTACAACGTCATACATAATGTGCTTTTCGGCGGTATTATCCTATCGTGTCATAAATTTGTTTATATTTATCAAGTACATAATATTGTTAATATGTTGGTTTTTAAAGTATAGAATGTTGTTAATATGTTGGTTTAAAAAGTACAGAATGTTGTTAATATGTTGGTTTATAAAGTACAGAATATTGTTAATATGAGAAAAAATCTGTCAAGAGACAAGCTGATCTTAACCTAGTCTAGAATAGAATAGTTTTTAAGATCGCAAAGGCTTGCTTACACTTCAATTTTAGACGCCTGTCAGTATCTTTAATGGTTGCTCGTCAGGAAAACAACAGAAGCCTTGTTACGTAAATAAGGAAAAACATGTTAGTGTCTTGAAAAATCAATATTATCTGGTCGAGATTGGAAGAATTTATCATGACGAGGCTTTGTCGAAAGGGTTTGAAGAAATTCAGGTGAAAGTGTAAACAAATTGTTTCTAAAAATGGACAGCCTGATATCATGTTATGTTATCTGACAGTTGATATCAGGTCAAAACAGGCTTCATTGCATTATAAATGTTAATCTAAGGAAATCTTTTCCATCCTGTATACCATAAAGGTGAATAGAATAGAAAAAAGTATACTGAAAGACTTTGAATTTTGAAAAAAAATATCTCTACTTGTATTTGATAAGTCCAATATTCTATATTAACTTCTCGCAGTCGAGGTTCCTGAAAGAGGATAAATATAAAATGGTTGTCATTAAATTACGAATTGATTAATATACTGATTAAAACGAGGGCTTGTTTATTTTTTTATTTATTTTTTTTTTATCTGCTTAATATGACGAGTGTAATTAATTCGGTTGTTTATTGGCACAAATTTGATATTCAAATCATACAATGATCCGAACTATTTCAAAAAACGACAAATAATGTCAAATTGATCGTTAGAGAAACCTTTTCCGCGTAACATGTAACACCATTTGTAGATGACGTCATTTTGGTACGGTTACTAAATGACGTCGCTATACGCCTTTACTCTTTTATAGGGTTAATTCACGTTTTTGAGGGTGTTAACATTTGCAGAGAGCCGAAAAATGGTTTAACGCGGGATTTAGAGCAACGTCTTTAGGAAAGCTGTATAATAATGTTGGACAAGGAAATTGATAAAGTGTATAGGCCCAGACCGAGAATATTTAAGTGAAAAAAGGCAGGGCGTTAACGGCATGTGAATTTACTTATAAATCCATGTTTTCCCTCGTAAACGTTCGGGTTTTGTCCGTTAAGGTATGCCTATAACGGCCCGAAAACGCACATTTTATGCAATAATTTCATAGAAACGATATAAAACCAGCTACAAACCTACTAAAAACCGTCATGTATTACACCGTTCATCTTGTTTTTACCGACGTTGATTGGCGAATTTATGACGTCAATCAATTTAACGCATAGAGCAACGTCTTTAGGTATGCTTTATAATAATGTTGGACAAGGAAATTGATAAAGTGTATAGGCCCAGACCGAGAATATTTAAGTGAAAAAAGGCAGGGCGTTAACGGCATGTGAATTTACTTATAAATCCATGTTTTCCCTCGTAAACGTTCGGGTTTTGTCCGTTAAGGTATGCCTATAACGGCCCGAAAATGCACATTTTATGCAATAATTTCATAGAAACGATATAAAACCAGCTACAAACCTACTAAAAACCGTCATGTATTACACCGTTCATCTTGTTTTTACCGACGTTGATTGGCGAATTTATGACGTCAATCAATTTAACGCATAGAGCAACGTCTTTAGGTATGCTTTATAATAATGTTGGACAAGGAAATTGATAAAGTGTATAGGCCCAGACCGAGAATATTTAAGTGAAAAAAGCAAGGCGTTAACTGCATGTGAATTTACTTATAAATCCATTTTTTTCTCGTAAACGTCCGGGTTTTGTCCGTTAAGGTATGCCTATTACAACCCGAAAACTTATTTCACTAGTATAATAAAACACACGTAATATCACGCCTATTACAACCCGAAAACTTATTTCACTAGTATAATAAAACACGTTTCTTTGAAATAATTGCATAAAATGTGCGTTTCATTTCTCCCCCCCCCCCCCCCCCCCCCCCCATGACATAGGTCATATAATAAATTTTGGTATTCTATTCGATCGTATGTTTATTTTTTTACCACAACTAAGAGAAAAACAATGAAACAACTTTGTATCACTCTCAATAGGTCTTCAGTTTAACTTTTCCTCCCAACTTTATCTAATTTAAAGAACTTAAATGTTGATCGAGGATTCTTTCTTTCTTTTTTTACTTCATTGTTATTTCAAAGATAACTCGATACTTTGAACTTAAACAGAACTTAAATGTCTAAAATATCATAATTGGGACCTAATAATGTTGAAGTAAGACACTGCTATATTATGTCATTAGACTTCCATTATAGAATATAGATGTAATTGGAATGTAATTGAAAGTAATTGTAAATTACATATTGATTTCATTTGTACTTAATTACAATTACTTGTAATTGAGAATAGAGTCAATTACTAATTACATACAATTACTCCACAATTTGTAATTAATTACAGCTAATTACAATTACATTTTTCAATTACCCCAGGTCTGTTCAGTTAATAAATAAACTAAATCAGCATTAAGTCTTATCGTTACTTCGGAAAACCTTAAGTGTTTGACATACGGATGGTGCGTAGATTTCGATCTTATGGCTTCAAAAATCTTTCACCTTAACACGAGTTGCCTTCAACACAAAGTCGTTGTAATGCTAAAATCTAGTAACTACAGCTTGATAAGGCTGTAGTTACGAGATTTTAGAATTACGTCGACGAAAACCACCAGATTCGTTTCCGAATTTCGTGGAAATTATCTTAAAAGTTCACCATGTCAAAATTTTGTGTGTTAGAATGTTGTTTGGTCAATAAGATTAACTCGTTATTCGTATATAGGCTTATTTTGTATTGCAACATTTTCCTTGTGTACCACATGTTTCGTATTTTCTATGTTTGATTGATAGTCCAGTCAATCTAGTACATGGGTTTGAACTTATTGAAATTGAAATTATAATTACACCATATGATAGAGGATAGAAAATGAACATGTAAAGAAAGTTGCAATTTTTTGCACCAGGCAAAATGAAGTTATTAGCATTTTTATTTATTCAAATCCATTATAATTGATTGACAGACATGGGTCCCTAGTGGCCATTACCATGTTATTAGACAGACATTTCCAGTGTCAGGTACAGTAGTAAATGGCCATGTGGGCAATTAAAAACTGATAAGCCTTCGGCTAGAGGGTGATTTAAAAACATACTGGACGGTTAAGTTTGGCATCCTTTGCTAATACTGCTCTTTGCTTGTCAGTGTGTACATGTTAGGACAGCTAATAATGTATTTTAAGGTCTGATTTTAATGTGATATAATCAAGAATTTAAAAATTATAATCTATTTGTGTTGATCTCTATACCTTTCTTTCATTTTAACTCAATACTGCACAAGAACAAGAAAATAAGTTTCCTTTGATTTGTTTAAGAATCATGATATCATGATTACAATTTCTTGTCCATTATCTGTACATGAAATTACTTATAAATAAACTTTCTGACCTTGTATATGAAATATTGATGAATCCGAAAAACAAATACTAAATCTCATGAGGCAAAGTTTCAAAATATGCAGTAGTTTTCCCCTCTGTTCATTGGGATTTCTTACTGATATCTTAACCAGTTTGCCGCAATTAAAGATATTTGTATAGCTTTTTTCATCTGTAACATGACATAAACGATGTTAATTAATAAGCCTGCAATACTAGATCATACTATACTGAGTTCCATAAGAAAGTGTGCACTTTCACTTTTTGCATTTCTATAGATTTTTACAAAGTTGGAGGAAAATTATGGAGTAAATTTGATACCATACTTTAGGCAATGCCTTTTGAAATTAAAAGTCCAATTAGATTTGGATAAAGTATCGCATGCTGCATACGCGCAGGCAGAACATAAATTGTTGAGATTTGACCTCCTTACAATCTTTTTCTATGGTAAGAGCTATGTGTTGATATTGCCTTATGGCGTTCATGCAAAACATGCAAAAACAAATGTCTCAATTTAGCAGAAAATATTTGCTCATTGCGTGATTTTTGCTTTCAAATATTGTTTGAACATACTCTTGGAGATAGTCATGCGACATTTCATGACGATAGATTGCATAATTTCAGAGATATTCAAAATTCAAAAGTGCACACTTTCTTTTGGAACTAAGTATATTAGTAAAGAAATTAACTTTTGAAAAAGAAAATATGTTTAAGGAGTATGAGAATCTTATCAAGTCCATTTTTTGACATCCACCTTCTTATGTTCAAATCTTATTGTACAGTTAATAACATTGTGAAATTGACAAGGTGAATGATTTTGGAATGATTAAGGAATGAAATTGATTGAGTGTGTGGAGCGAGTTTTGAGTGAATTTAATGGGAGGTAATCCTATATCGAAAATTTTGTTCAGGATGAACAAAATTTGCAATAATGATTACCTCCCTTTAATAAAAAATACAAACAAGTGTATACATAGTTTCCTATTTCTTCAAGAACCTATGAGACGCTTGTAATTTGAATTGTGTCAGTGAAATCGCGATTTTTATCTATCAAAATTTACTTTGACTGACCTTGTTGATTCTATATTTTTCAATGGGTTTGAGCGTTTTTGAATGTTTTGAGTGAGTAATTGGAATAAATGATTGGAGGGCTGAGTGATCGATTTAGAATGGTTTAGATTGAGGTCAATGTCAATTTCACGATGTAATTAACTGTAATTGCTTTAAAAACCATGAGGTTTTCATCTGACATTTACTTTATTTATTTATAAAATAGTGATCTTTATTTGCAACTAATATTCGCTGTTTTTCTATTTGCCATTAAACCATTGCGACTCTTTGTGTGAGATGCAATTACCATGTGAGTACCATACTTTCTTTATAACTCCTCATAATTTTTTAAAGTTCCAACTTTGTTTGATTTGGATTTCATAAAACCTTTAACAATTTTTTCAGTATCTTCTCTGCAACAGGAGCACATAACCATGGATTCCTGGTGTTTCTCTCACATAGTTGTACTATAACCATATGCTTTCCAGCATCCGGCAGTCCACCTAACTTAGGTTTAGATCAAGCTATCTACTGTTTGGAGACAAATTCATTCTGTATAAGTAAATCAATAAGGGATTGTGTGTAGCTCAGAGGCATGGACAGTGGTATTACAATCTGAGAGGTTAGTTCTAGGCTTAAATCCCGCCTGACCTTGTAGGTTTATCTCAAGATGTTCATATAAAAGATCGAGTCTTAGTCAAGTTAGTGCTCTGTTGATTCCAAGGACACACATTGAGTAATTTTTTGTCAAAAATATAGCTAGATGAGCTGAAAAATAATAAACCATTAATAAATGTTTGCCTAATCGTCAACAAGCATTGCCCTTCATTTAAAGTACTCATTGAAACAAAGGCATGAAAATGACGTTTGTCATTTGTAGCACAATCAATACATTTCACATATTTGTTTTAAAATAAAAGTTTTGAAAAATGATGTATTTTGTTTTTAAGTCAATCTATAAAACTCATGTTTACAACATTCTTGAGTAAATAATTGTACTTTACCAAAATTTCCAGCCAACAAGATTTCAGTTCATCTGAGAAATTGGTTTGGGTAATTTCGATTTTTCGAGCGTATTTTTATACAATATAAATTTATAGTTGAAAATAAACATAAGTCATTCATAAATTCTAGCTTCCTATTTGGCATGTTTAACCAATATGATTGTTTTTATCAAACGGACAATAAAACAATTAACTTATTTAATTCCTAAACAGGCTGTGCTTGCTATGTATCCACATATTATAGTGCAAAGGGTATGCATACAAAAGTGTTAGAAAACATATTTTGCCGCATCTTTCAGATGACAACTTTTTTTCTGGGACTAACAAGGTGGTATAGAATATGAGAAGCAGAAAATCATTTCTGTTGCAATTAGTTCAGGGTTTGATGCTAGATTTTGCTAGATTTACTGGACTACGATAGTTGAGGGATGCTATAAGAATATGCACATTTTAGCTTCACTAAACGAAGTCCAGCGGGGTGATTGTAATGGCCTCGCCTTGGTGTGTCATGAGTGCTGCCATGCGTCCGTCCGTTTCTTTAAAAATATTCTTCTCTGAACTGCTGGGTAGAATTTCATCAAACCAAAGATCGAGGCGACTAGTGCACCTTACAACGTTTTCTTGTCGTTTTTTCCCAGTACAATCGCAAAACTTCATCCTAACCACTAAATGGCAGTTACAATGAGCTCCCTTTTCTTTGTTTCTGTTTTACAGTTAGATATGTCGTGAAATTGACATTCAATCTAATAAAAACAATTATATACCGCTCACTAATCGCTCCATACATTCATTCTAAATACTTTCTCAAATGATTCAAAATGCTCCAAAATCACCTTAAAAAAGATAGATTAACAACTAAATTCAAAGTTAATATTAGCTAGAAAAAATGTGATTTCACTGACATAATAGAAATTATAAGCATCGAATTGGTCCTTGAAGAAATTGAAGGCTATGTATAGCTCTTGAATGCATATTTTATTAAAGAGATGTAATAAAAAGAGAGAGAGAGAGAGAGAGGAGAGAGAGAGAGAGAGAGAGAGAGAGAGAGAGAGAGAGAGAGAGAGAGAGAGAGAGAGAGAGAGAGAGAGAGAAGAGAGAAGAGAGAAGAGAGGGCAAAGATAACATGCAACTATATTGTCTATATTATTCATTTTTTAACTCGAAAAAAAAAGCCCGAAAGGTTATTCAATCTGAACACGCCGAACCTATATTTGACCAAACCAATAGCTGTCTAACTGCATTTTGACTTAACTATAAATTTGATAATTTGATTAAACGCCTATTTCTACGTTTAAAACATATTCAATGGCGTTGAACATAAAAGTATTAAAACAAATAATTTATGTAAAACATTATCCAATTATAAAAGGTATAAGAAATAAGTCTTAAAATGACCTCATGCTTGTTTAAACTATTTAGAAAAGGAGGAAAAGTCTTAAAAATAGAAGGATCTGAGTTTTCGTTTAAAGATATCTAAGGATTCTGATTTCCCGATGTGAACTGGTAATTCGTTCCATAATGTTGGGCCCACCGTACTGAAACTCCAGTCAGAAAATGATTTCCTCTTATTGAAAGTAAGATTAAAAAATCTGTCGGACGATTCGGCAGATCTCAAAGCTCGTTTTTGCACTCTGTATGATAGGAGTTCTGTTAAATAAGCTGGTGCTTTTTCTACAGAGCAATTGTACGAGAAGTAGGGATCTTAGAGCTAATTTTTGCTTTAATGGAAGCCAATAAAGGTCATATAGAGCATTTTTTGCGATGTCATACTTGGAACGACTAAGCACGAATTTGGCACACATATTCTGTATACGTTGAAGTTTGATTATTCTGTTTTTTGAAATGCCACAGAGAATGATGTTACAATAGTCTAAGTGGGATTTAACCAAAGATAAAACCAGAGTTTCAGCAGCTTCCTCGACAAATATTTTCGTTTTTTAGCAGCAAGCTAAATTGGTCAAAGGGTTTAGAAACGCACAGGCAAAAAAATCATGTATATGTATCCAAAAATTTCAACGAAGATTGGTTTTTTCGATCCCTTTGATGCTTTCAAAATCTTTGATTCAATGGTAAAACCTATACTATGTTTTGGAGCCGACATTTGGGGCTACAAATATTATAATGTATTAGAGCAAATACAAATTCAATTTTGCAAAAGTTTGTGTAACCCTAGTCAAAATTCCCCCGATTTTCTTGTATTCTGAGAATGTGGTAGATATCCACTAGCTGTAAGTTACATGTCACTATGCATTAAATACTGGCTTAAACTACTGACCATGCCTAACCATAGATACCCGAAACATTGTTATCTAATCCTAAAAGACTCGACGAATCTGGTAGAACTACCTGGGCTTCTCACATTAAAACAATGTTGTTTGAGAACGGTTTCGGATATGTCTGGATTGCTCAAGATATAGGCGACATTAACTCTTTCTTAAAAACTTTTAAACAAAGACTTAAAGACGTATCACTACAAAAATGGATATCTAAGGATCAAGATCTCCAAAAGGAATCTATTATAAACACTACAAAACACTTTTGAATGTTGAAAAGTATTTATCTATAAATTTACCATATATTTACAAAAAAACGTTATCGAATTTTAGATGTTCAAATCATGGCCTTGCTGTTGAAAAAGGCAGGCATGAAACATCGAAAGACAATTTAGGTTTTGCCAATTTTGCCTGAAGAGAAATATTTATACAGTCGAAGACGAATTTCACTTCGTCTTACTTTGCCCGTTATATCATGATATAAGAAAAACTTATTTTACAAAGAAATGGCTAGATCTATTACCTACATTGGAATCATTCTACAGAATAATGAAATGCCAACAATCAGACGAAATCTTTGCCTTGTCACGGTTTCTAACATACGCATTTAAAGAGAGAGAGTTATTTCTCGAAAAAATAAAATAGTACTCATTTCAAGTTATAAATAAAAATACGCCATATCGATAATCGACATTATAAATTCATTTCATGACGCTACACTTTTTTCCCCTGCAGAATTTTCCTATTTCTGAAATCTCTTGCGATCTTAATTATATATACATAATCAACGCCTTACGAATTGAAATATTACCACCTATAACGAATTGTACAACTTGTTAGTTATATGTAAAGTTTCAAGAAGATAATTTAGTTAATTTTGCAAGTCTTTTGATAATTTTTGTCTTAAGAAAAAAAATATATATATATATAAAAATTGTCTTTTTATCAAATAACTGGCCACGTGACCCTTTTCTTTTTCGTTTCGAGAAAAGCTTCACAATTATGGTCAGTAGAAAAGAACTACAGTTAATGGCATCGTGAAATAGACATTCACCCCGATTAAAAGCATTTAAAACCACTCTCTCAGCGCTCCAACCATACATTCTAAACATTCATTCAAACCATTCATAATCACTCCAAAGTCGTTCTAAGACGCTTCAAATTCGTTGAAAACATGTAACATTTCATTCAAATCGATCAAATGATAGCACGATTCTATTGGCTGATGTAGGTGGTTGAGCGTCTGTTTGGGACGTGAAGACACAAAAAATGGAAATAGTACATATTTCCTAGGAAAGGGAGGAAATAAATTATCGCTAGTTTCGTCCATTTTGGACACAACTTTCGATTATGTTATATCTCCATTATATTTCACTAAGAACTCGCTCATTCAATGTCATTCCTAACTCATTCCAAAATGATGCATCTTGTCAATTTCGGGATGTTGTTGACTGTAGTACAGTAAGAAGGTAACAAATAGCCACCGCTCTGTTTGAGAATGTTGTTACTACAGCTTGGTCAAACTGTGGTAACAAAGTTTACCAAGCAGAGGGGGATGTTTATAATATGAGCCTGTGCGTGACATTTCCAACAATTTGAAAAATTCATGTGTTGCAAACATTGAGTAGCATTGACAGCCACATACTGTAAAGATAAAGTTACCTGATTACCTACAGGAACTTTGAGAGCTTATCTATCTATCTACTAAATGCATAGTGAAGACTCTGGTCAGACTGTGCGGAGGCACAGGCTGGTCAGAGTCTTTGCTTTGCGCGTATTTGAAATTGTTGGAAATCTCACGCACAGGCTCATATTTAAGAATCAATTGCCTACTATCACAACTTAATTTAGAATTTATCTGTAGAATTTATCTGTAAATGTAAACTTCATATATCCTCTGAATGATCTAGTTGCATTTTAACTTCACTGTCTGTTTACAAACGTTTTCACCATAAGATTCAGAACTTACCTGTAAATGTATACTTCATTGTATGATCTAGTTGCATTCTAACTTCACTGCCTGTAAGCGTTACTCTTTACTATGAACTTATTATAAACTGAATGTTTTGTATTATAGGCCAAAGGCCTTATATTATTTACCTAATAAAGAATATATATATATATTTGCGAATGCTCTTAATTTTGAAGTGTTTTAACATAGCGGCTTTACACTTTTTGTTCACGTTATAGTTGAAGCTTATGGATTCATCTAAAAAGGCACCGAGATATCTGATGCATTTTTGAGATTTGACAATATCGCCACATATGTTAATTTGTTTGCGCTACATTTCGTTTGCTGTTGACGACTTCTTAAAAGAATGAACTCTGTTTTTGAATTATCCATCTTAAGTTTATTGCTGTTCACCTAGTCGTTTATAAGGACAGAGCATTATTCCATTTTTTGGATAGCATAATCTTCCTCATTTGGCGATGGTTTCAAACGTTTATTCGCCATGTGGTCATCAGCGAATCACTGAAAATGATGGACGCACTATATCAAATATATTAAAGCCATGGCCCAGGACAGCTTCCCTGGGGGACACTACAGTCAAGTTCTCGTGCAGAGGAAGTATTTGAACCCCCCCCCCCCCGAATTAAAAGTGTTTCTCTTACTAATAGAGCACACCAGTAAATAATCGTCAATTAAGGAGTTTGCATTTCATAACTTATAGCGTTAGTCTTCAACCAAAACGCTGTAATTACATTTTTTCGGTTTATTTTTTTTGATGGTCTTTTTCGGTAATATGGAGTTTCGTTAAAATGATTCTCTGATGCCATTATGAAATGGATAGTAAACCTAAGAGGGAAGAGAAGAAGGTTGGGTTGGGATGTAGGCAAATAATAGTCTCTCTCTCTCTCTCTCTCTCTCTCTCCTTTCTCTCTCTTTGAATGAGTGAAAATAAAACAACTCGAATTACATAGAATCCGATCATCTAATGATTAAAACTAAAATCACAAAAAATATAGATATGATATTCTTTTCAATATTTTACTAAAAAAATCAAGAAAGTGGAAAAACTTTTTTATATGTGGACAAAATTGGGAGTGATTTTATTCTTGCATTTGCTTAAAATTTCTTTTGGGGCAACAAGTTTAGTCCAACTGAGTGATTGTGCGTTTCAAACGCTTTAGGTCAGTATGCTAACTATCACTTTTATCAAACTAGTTTTGTTACTGAGCAAAATGAGTAAAACATAAAAATACAGATATACACAAGCACAAACGTACACACAAAAACGCGCAAAATAAATATTTTTGGCACACAGAATAATATTGGCTAGAATTACTTTTTGACATTTACTCACGTCAAACAAAAATAGTAATCTGACATAGATGGAAAAGGAGAAACTTTCTTATGGAATGTTAGTTGCCCTTTCTCTCAAATCTTTCTTTTGTGCCTTTTAAATCTTCAAATTAAGGTAGTGGGCCCGTAATAGTTCTGCAACGTTTCGGAAGCAATGAACTTTAGTAGTGTTTACCGAGGTTTCCTAATGATTTCATTAAAAGGAAACGTCGGCTAACATTGTGAAAATTCATGACTTCCGAAAAGTTTCAGATCTTTGCGGGTCCACTATCTCAATACCTACATCTTATAAGGCGTCTGCAGCCACGGTGATTTTTTTTTTCAATTCCAACTCTTCTTGGCAATAGGTTAGAAATGCGTTTATAATACCAATTTGTAATCATGGCCGAAGATTGTAAAACTTTTCTCATTCTCAATCACCAATGTCTTATTTACGAGGTATGTGCCGGTTTCACGATGATAATCAATGTAAAGTGGAGACTATTAGATTGTTGTTGTCAACCAAAAAACGATTGGCCAATCAAAGCACTCATTTGAGGTAGATGTTAAAGTCTAATGTATTTCCAAAATTTGTTTGAAATAATCTCGTAAAATTGGCGACTTAAACGTAACAATTACAGCTCGGATCGGCTGTAGTTACAACGTTTTTGTCAACCTCCAATCATTTGTTGCTTATTTCACCTCCATGATCATATGCGACCCGTCACGCGAAAAAGGAATCATCTGGGAATTCTGTAAATCAAATATTTGAAAAAGATAGATGGGTTCTTGCACTGGCCAACAAGAGATAGCATTTAAAAAATGCTTTCACAGAGGGGTAGATTGATCATTCTAGATTCAGAAAAATAGCAAAAAGCGAAAAGTTTCGATGCTAGTCAGTCTGTGCAGTCCGCGCAGTATGACAAGGGTCGATACTTTACGCACTACCTTGATGGTCCCTTTTCGCGTGACGGGTCAAATATATTTTGCAGACAAATGACGTTTTAATACCTGAGGGGTGTGTTTTGACGGGGGTGACAATGGGGCGGGGCCGGCGATCAGTTAGTTACAGAACTGATTCATAAAGTTGCATAAGATATGACATCAAATTGTAGTTGTCCTTTAGAATTATATAAGCTCTGTATATCTCGAGTACCGAGCCCGTCAATCCCAGAAATTCAGGGGAATACCCCACCCGGTCGACTTGCACTTGCACTGCAGGGATTGGTTGTCGTAAAGCGGCATTAAGAGACACGTTCAAATGATAAAGGTTGTCGGAGACATCTTTTAGGTGGTGTCGTAAAGTTTGATTGTCGTTAAAAGACTGCTGACCAATCTCTCCGGTCGAATGGCAATATCTTATATGATAATAGATCTTTGATACCAATACGCTGTGTGCCCTCAATGATGAATAAGGCTGAAAATACATTAATTTCTTACTCAAAAAGACACATGAAATATTCGGAAAAGAAACTCAAATATTGAAAGATAATGATAGCTCTCCCATCGCAATCGCTCGTGCAGATACAGCTTCTGTTATTTTCTATATATCCGCAAGAAAGATTGAGGTTCGAAAAATCGTTATCTCCTATCATTTTAATGTAAAATTGAGCCTGCGTATTTTTTAAGACATTTATGTTTACAAAGGCTTACGGTACCAGCACAAAAACACCTGCGAAGCACAAAAGGTAATTACTGGAACGTGAGGTTTGTCACAGTATCCGGACGAGGTCCGTAGAATAGTGGGGTTGAAGTAATGAGCAAAACGTCGCCGTGAGATGTCACTGTACCTATCACGTGATGCTTTCATGGCGAGACTACAGGCTAGTGCATCCAAACGTCATTGTTTAATAAAATTATACATATATAGAGGATATTGAATGAATGGTCATTAATTACCGAATTTATTGAACGAGTTGTCTATAAACAGTTAAAAACGAGACTGCGCCGAGTTTTTATCTGTTTATATATAGCGAGTTTAATAAGTTCTATATTTTATTAGCACAAATATTATATTCTATTTATAAAATGAACCGAATATTTGCGCAAAATTGCCAAAATTCTTGAAATTCAAAGTTTCAATTTTTCCGCGTAACTTATGACGCCGATTAAAACTGACGTCACAATATATACATTATGACGTCTTTTTCACGGTTACAAAATAGCGTTGCTATTCGCTTTGAGCTCATTTGCATAGTTATTCAACTAGTGTAATAACACTCGTGTAATATCAAAAATATTCAGCGCCGTTATTTCCCTCCCGCGGCGTAGGTCGTATTATAAACATCATTTCTCATCAAGCTGGAAATAACTTACCTCATTAATAAATTGGTTTAATCTGTCTTGGTCCAAGGAAGGGATCTCCAGAAAAGATACTCCGTTAAGCAATTGTTTGGTACTTCTAGGCAATTGTATCTGCTTTTAATTGAAACACAATTTCAATTTAGACCGATGGTAGTATGGCGAAATAGAATTTGAGCCTGTTCGTGACATTTCCAACAATTTCACTTGTGCGCGTGGCACAAAATTTGAGCAGCCTTGACAGACACGTAGTGCAAGACAAACATTCGCAGACCTCTTAAGAGGGGTTCAGACCTTTTCTATCTGCTAGCGCAATGCAAAGACTCTGGTCAGACTGTGCAGATGCACAGACTGACCACAGACTTTGCTTTGCGCTCATGTGAAATTGTATGAAATGTCATGCAGGGGATCATTTAAAAACGAATCGATTTTATTATTTCATTTATTCATTTTTTGTTTGTTTGTTTGTTTGTTTGTTTGTTTGTTTGTTTTGTTTTTCATTTATCTATTTATTTTATTATTACTTTTTTTATTAAATGTGACCCGTCAGGCGACAAAGGACCATTGGGAACCCCTTGAAACATATTTTGAATATAGAGATTATTTCAAGAAAAGTCAACCGGAAGTCGCATTTCAAACATTATCTTACAGTAAGCCAGAGTGATCGTTCTTGATTCGAAAAATCAAACAAATGCAGAAAAGTTGGTCCTTAGTCCGTCTGCACAGACCGCGTAGTCAGACTAGGGTCGACACTTTACGCACTTTCCAGATTGTCTTTTTTCCACTGATTGGTAACAAATATTCTAAATGGTCACAATTCATTCATTTCGATTTTAGATTCACTTTTTATGAAAATGACTATGGGTTGGTTGAATTTGATATATGGCTATTATAATCGATTTTTTTTTTATAAGGAACGATCAACAACGTCTAAAAGTCCATGCTGTATTAAATATAACAAAAAGTCTGGAAACGTTTGGAAATGGTACCCAGCTCTGCATGTTTAATGCGTGCATAGGGGACTACCATTTCTTGAACGTTTCGCCAACGTTGCTATCTTAAATAGAGGGCAAGTGATACCATAAGTCCATTATTCAAATTCAATTAGTGTAATCAAAGATTCTTACATTTCTTCTGGAAAACCATTTTTACTATGCACCTTTTTTATGAGCTTGCGTGAAAATTAGTCCTAAAAGAAATCTGTCTCACTATAGAAACATCCATATTTTTTCATCTTGATGTTATTGAATTATAAAATCTAATGATTTTTTTTGTTAAAATATTTATGAAGATATGAAACTATAAACCTAATCGCACACATGTATGCTTATCCATTAAGTTTGACTCCTCGAAATCAAAATATTTTCTCATTATTCTCCTAAAGAAGCTTACCGAATAAATGACGTCATTTGTCACCGACCATATATCGGCGGTAAGATGATACAACCTACGATATATTCTCAGAGGTAGTTGTTCAGATGGCTGGGATCGGTCTGTTGGTAGCTGTGAGCGTTTGTTTCGTTTCAGTACAGGCAATGAGGTAGATAGGGCTGTCAGGGCCAGGACCATTGTGACTACCGCGTGAGTGTTTTCTAAATTGAGAGAAAGATTAAGTTCATGAAATTGTGAAATTGACGCTTATCTTATTAAAAACCATTCTAAAATTGCTGTCGTTACGACTTTAAACTAAATGGTGGTAAATGAACAACGGCTATCTCACTTTCATCCTATCTGACGTTATCTAAGCGGAGCACATTAAGTGACGTCATCATTAACGTTGCATAGCAATCATGTACAGTTAATTACATCGTGGAATTCACATTTAACTCAAAACCATTCTAAATCGCTCACTCAGCGCTCAATTCATTCATTCCAGACACTCACTCAAACCATTCAAAACGCTCCAAACTCACTGAAAAACATATAACAACAACTTCGTTTAGAATAAAAAAAATGCTGGGAAAAAATCGGGATTTAACTTACTTAATTGAAATTGTAAGCTTCCGATACGTTCTTGAAGAAAAAGGGAGCTATCTATAGAACTTGTATGCATATTTTATAAAAGGGAGGTAATCAATATTGCTAATTTTGTTCATCCTGAACAAAATTTGCACTACTGGATTTCCTCCCATTAAATTCACTCAAAAGTCGCTCCACACATTCATTCAATTTCATTACTAAATCATTCCATAATCATTCACCTTGTCAATTTCACGCTGCTGTTAACTGTATAAATGGCGAAACTTTGTCCTACAAATCAGATTGTCTCATTTTTTCATACAAGAAATAGAATAATCCTTTGTGTTTCGATTGAGATCGACTGATATCTCATTTCGTGAACAATAACCGCTATATTTTCACTCGTGAAAGTATGTTAATGTTGTTTCCTCAAAATCTTTAGGTAATATGCTGCCTTGTTCAAATATTTATTTCTTGCAGTTTCCAGATGGTCCTTTTTGTGTTACGGGTCATCATATATAATACGTACTTAGTGTTTTGTTTGAGAAAAAATATCTATAGGTAGATTTTGAGCGGTGAGCCGTGGAATCTACTTTTAACGGTTAAATTTACATGCTATTCTTTCAAAATAGATAAAACAGACATAAAAAGATACAAATCACCTTTCAAATGAAAGTTAGTGCTTGTCTTAGATCTTAAGGTTTACTCATAAACCTATGGTAATGGACTCAACGCCTAGGTCAGAGCTCAGTTTTGAAAATACACCTATAACGAGGTTGGGAGAATTGATAAGGGTCGAGGCTCTGCCGAGACAATTATCAATTCCCACAACCGAGTTAGATATTCTTTTCATACAATACACTAAGTACGTATTATATTTATCTTATAACCTCTATTTGCCTTGTTTTCGTAGATGTTTCTAACAGATATGCAAGTTTCTAAAAATAACCGCATTATATCATTGTTCTAAAAATAACAATGTGATATCATAAAAAATATCATACGGGATGTTATCATACGGATATTTGTATAGTTATAAGATAAAATATATTATCAGTTTGGTCTTTCAAGACTGAGATTGTGATTCATGAATTTAATTTAAATATTCAACTACATTGTTTTACAGAAAATATCTCAAAATCTACAATCTAAACGTTTTTTTTAAATAAATTGATAAATTAGTATAGTAGGAAATTTAAAAGAAAACAACAATTGATTGAGATACGAAATCAAAAATGAAATAATTCTAGATGTAGTGACATCGTGAAATTGACATTCACCTTTATCGAAACCATTCTTAAACACCCAACCAACGCTCCAATCGTGTATTCCATACAATAAATCAAACCATTCACAAAAGCTCCAAAATCGATCAAAAAAGCATTGAAATCTTTCAAAGAAATGATGTTTTCACAAATCGATAAAATAATTGCACGATTATATTGCCTTGTGTTGTTTTTAAGCGTCTGAATTGTCCGTGAAGACAAAAAAAAAAAAAAAAAAAAAAAAAAAAACAGAAAAAATACAAAGATTTCAATGAAGGAGGTAAACAAATCGTCCAATATCGATAAGATATTTTTTACCTCCCCTGAAAATCATTCAAAACTCGCTCCTCCCGAATTCTTTTAGAAATCATTTCAAATTTATTCAACTTATCCAATGTGTATTGGCTTCTAGTGTTCATACACATATATCGAGAAATATTTTTCCATTGAAATGTTGTCTACTTTTGCTTTATTTTATGTCGCCTTACACTGTACTAAAGTTCTATCTTTTTTTTTATAATTTTTATTATTATTAACGCGGTGATATCTGAGACCTCTATGATATAAATCTTCATTAAAAAATGAATCAAAAGAGGTGAACTAGACGCAACAGTTTAAACATTATGATAGGAAAGGTAGGGTGATAATTCTAGATTCAGAAAGTTTATAAAGTACCGAACACTACCCTAGTTAGCCTGCGAAAATGACACTTCCAAAAGATTAACGTTTTGAGCATGCCTTGACTGCGAACTATGTAGACAGAAAAAAGTCACACACCCTCTTCTTCAGTGGTTTGTCAAATATTTTTGAAGTCTTTTTATCTATCCAGCAATTCAATGGATGTACCTAAAGTTATTTTTTTTATCTATTACTCCTGTGCTAATACATGTATATAAATTATGAGGAATCTTACCCATCACTTTGAAAAGAACGGCCTGTGAATATCTTGAAATAATTTTTTTGAAAAAAAAAATTGAATCCAGCATAACTTGAATATTGGTCGGATTTAAAATATTAATTATTTTGGAGTATAGAATAAATATTTTAGATTCAGAAAACATAAAAATTAAAAAAAAATCGGATAAGTTTCACTCCTAGGCAGCATGCGCAATCACACATATACCCGGACATGTATATAAATATTGAGGAACATGAAAATATTTGAAAAATAGATTGAATCCAGCATAGGTAAACCAAAAGTTGCATCTCAAAAGTTCTTTCACAGGAAGATAGATTGATCATTGTGGATTCAGAAAGTAAGTAAAGTGCGAGAAAGTTACGACCCTTGTCAGTCTGCGCACTCCGCGCAGGCTGATTAGGGTCGATACTTTTCGCGCTTACTGGATGGTCGTTTTTTGCCTGACGTATCACAAATATAAAACTTACTCAGTTGTCTTTGAAACATTTTTTTTTGTTCTAATCGTACACCGTATTCAAAATATGTTGTTGGAAATTAAATACTTTCAAAATTTTTACAGTCCTCTAAGCTTTTGAAAATGGAAATGATTAAAGTAATACCTTTTGTTCATCCAAACGTTTCTACAAATTTCCCTGTCCAAATTTAGAAAAATCCATGGTTTTTTCATGTCTAACCTCGGAAACCCAATTTGACACTGCAGTATTTTTAAGGGTGCGGTCAAGTACACCCAAGGAGGCTAGAGTCTTAATACGTTTTAAAAGTACTTGATTTAATACAATTTGATTGGGCGTGCAAAATGTTTTGGAAAAAAAAAACGAGCGTTTAGTGAAAGCCTTTTCGAAAGAAAATGCAAAGTTCAAACAGCTAATTACTGAAATGTGAAATTGACATTGATGTTCAAAACCGTTATGAATTGATCGCTCAACGTTCAATTCGTTGCATTCCTACCACCCATTCAAATCGTTCAAAAACGACACGGAATCATTCGCAATGCTATACAACTTTATTCAACTCGAAGAGTTAGTATTCTTTTTATTAACGGGTGTTGGTTTGGAAGAGTCCGCGAACGTCAACAAATATCTCTATAGAAATTATGCCACTGGACAAAATTAGTGATATTGTATACAGTTAACATCATCGTGGACTTGACATTCATCTCAATCAAAACCATTCTAAATCGCTTATTCAGCGCTCAATTCAATCATTCGGAATACCCACGTAAACCATTCAAAAGCGCTCAAACTCATTGAAAAATAAAGAAACATCAACGTCATTCAAAATAAATTTTGATAAAGAAAAATCGCGATTTCACTGACATATTTCAAAATGTATGCATATTTCATTACAGGGAGGTAATCAATATCGTAAATTTTGTTCATCCTGAACAAAATTTGCGATGTAGGATTACCTCCCATTAAACTCAACCAAAACTCGCTCCACACACTCATTCAATTTCATTCCCAAATTATTCCAAATTCATTCACCTTGTCAATTTCACGATGTTTTTAACTGTAACCTCCTAATAATATCTTTGTAGAAATTATGCCATGTTCGGCCGATATTGGCGATATTGTATAACCTCCTTATAATTTTCAATCAAAACTCGCTCAACCAAACATTAAATCTCAATCCAAAATCATTGAAAATCATTAACATTGTCAATCTAACGATGTTACTTTCTGTACTTGATTTGATTGAATTTGATTGGTGATGTAATCTGTTTCACAAAGCGAAATGATTCGTGTAGACCATTCTGAAAGTACATCATGGGGGTCCGTGCATACCTATTGTAAGTGTCTATATATTTATAGGCACTTACAATAGTTTTGCTCTGACCCCTCCACACGTGCAGTGCATAATTGTACTTGATTTGATTCAACTTGATTGCACTGGTGTTTAACGATGTTACCGTAAAATGTTTGTCTATGATTATGTATGTTGGTTTGCTATGATTATATAGGTAATTTTTGTAAAGAATACACATGTCGTACGGAATGTTCGTAATTTTGGAGATTGCATTGAATGAATTTAAAATGGATCACCCTAGACTAAGTAAACGCTTTTCATTGCACTTTGCGCTACCTCTTTGTCTTGATCTTCGTTTATCATGAATGTTAAACTTGAAATAAATTCATTTATGAAGAAAATCTTTTAAATAGCTATATGGTTTAAAAAAAAGCAAACTCTTGCCAAGTGTCGGTTGTTACAGATGAAGTTGTATTGGGTTCTTCGTATTTGCCTCTCATAACAATGATGGTCCACGGTTAAATCATTTTTAGTGAATATTTAATTTTTTTCAAAGACATGGTTAATTGAAGATTGTATATTGGTTAATTGAAGAAGAGTATTGCTGGTGTGTTGGTTAATATGTGATTATCTACAAAAGTTTATGTGAAGCCAAACCATATGAAAACGCGAATTTATACGAGAAATATACATAATCGACTGTTGGTCGTAGGTAGTTGTATCAATTAAGAATAACGATTCAACATTTCAGGTTGAATAGTATTCAATTCTCTAAATACTGTTATTGCTTGTATGAAATATTTTTCAGTTCTTTGTCAATTTCGGACCAACTGCGACATCTATAAATCAGGACACAATCATCTTCGATTAAAATTAATCTAAATCAATACTTTCTTTAATAAAAATACTTTCCCACAAATAAAAATTGGTAACACGTCAGGGAAAAAAAATCTGGAAACTAATCGTTAACTATGTTGGCACATCATTAGAAATTAGTCAATATATGTTTAACAATAACGACACATGATCAAAAGATACAACTATATTATTGCCTTGTGAGTAAAGTTGGTAAAACAACAAATGGCTATTATTTAAAAAAAAGTCAAACTAACCTGTCACTGCAGCTCATAATCAATCAATTAATATAATTTCAAAATTAAAGTACACCCTCGTTAGTTTCATAGAGATGTGTTTTTATTCTGAGAATCCTGTATTTAACCAGGATAAAGATGTAGGGAAATATTTTGTAAAAAAAATCGTACGGAACATTTGATATTGTACGTTTTTTACGACGAATGTGAACACAAAATTGTGCTTTGCTCGAAGTATTTCCAAACCTATTACAAGACTCGCTGATGTGGCTGCATGGTAACTGGGCATCCCCTTTGGAGACGATGGCATCATTCACTTAGATCTACTGTACACCTTTCGACCGTCGCATGTCCCCTTATGGTGACAGCGGTCACAATAGGATGATGCGGTAAAGATTTCCAAGCTCAACACCGTACATTGATCGTCTGTTTGTTTGTATTTCCGTTTATTTATCGTCGCTACCGTAGCACATGCCCATATGAGCGACGCCCCCAGAAGACGTTTAGTTGTTACGGGGGATAGTGCAAGGATACATGACGAAACTACTGCTGAGATCCACCATGGTTCTTAATCGTGCTCGGTGTAAAGCACCGTGTAAAGCACCGTCTCACGGGGCCTCGGTTTAACGTCTCACATCCGAAATACAATTAGCTTTGTTAGTGTGCCAGCCCGGGTTTGAACCCACGCCGTCGAACTTCAATGGTTTTGAAGTCTGGTGCTCAACCTAGCTAAACGGGCTGACCATTGATGGCCGCGACCCCTTTTAACTGATTCAACGAAATGTCTTTAACCTAAGGGTTCTCTTCGGCCTTGTTGTACTTCTGTCAAAAGCAATACGTGATCACCTATGGCGTCCGGCGACCGACGTCCAACGGACGGGTGGCATTCACTCCTTTTTCCGGAGCATAACTCTGTCACCTTATGTACGATTGACTTGAAACTTGGGAGTTATGTTCCTCTCATGATTACGGACTGAAGTGTACAGAAAATGTTACTCTACATAGCTTAATTTTCTAATTATTCTTTTGTTGTTGTTTTTTCATACTTTGACAACCAGCATTGTAACGGGCTTTTGTGTGAGATTTTGCCAACTTGTTTCAACTCATTTTTCTTTAACAAAATCAAAGGTCTTTGGTTTTTGTTCTTTGTTCTAACTTGCTCTGATTGCACAGACACAGTTTGTCGCCTTACGGTCTACGCCTGAGTTCTTAGTTACGGTTCCGTAAGTAATATAAACAATACTCTAGGAAGCAGTTCTTTTCTTTTACAGAATTAGACAGAAACTGAAACTGTATTTGCTGTAGTCTGTCGGTTCGAAAGTCGTAAAGGCTAGTCACATTAGATACTTTTCGAAGACTTGGTTTTGTTCCGCGCAGCTTGTCACATTAATGCTGTAAAAGAAAATTTTGCCTGTTAAAAAAGTAAACATACATCTTAGCTGACGGCACAATCCTATGTAGATTTTTTCCGCACATGATCTTGAAGACCAAGTTATATTTGCATTTAGTTTTAAGAAAATAGAATTAATTCTTTACAATAATATACTATATTTTTGATATTTCGGCTAATGCCTTTTACAAAAAAATACTACATGGAAATGTCACAACTACATCTTTACATTCTTACTGTGCCACCATATCAAATGTTTCTGTTTGACGTCGCCGCTGGAAACGTCATTTTGGCGTATTTAATGTAACGTCATCAGGAGAATTGACGTTGCTAGACGTAATATCACTATTTAGCACACATAAATTTATTCGTTTTCATTCCAATATACTTACAGGTTTTGTATTTCCTACAAGAAAATGGTTTGATACCTATATGTTTGTTTACGTGCCCAATGTAATAGGTTTTACCATAAAAAAGACTCATTACTAAGATTTTGCACTATCGTGGACAGACACAGTGTGGCAAGCTAAACCTTGTTTTGTATAAAAAGTCTGTGAACACTTGTCGCATAACAGATGTAATTTTTGGTGAACGGTTTGTACGTGTTTATTCAAGAAATTTTGACCATATGTCTTACTGCACAATTCACAATGAAATCGTCTACTCGAGTGAATGCGCCTCCTGTGCCTATGCAGATAAGATGGCGCCTTGGTACAGTGGCTGCAGTCGTCACACTTGTAGAGCCTCTTTTACTGCTCCTGTTTACTGCTCCTGTTTATAAAAAATCGATTAGAGCTTCATTCGCAATAAAATTCTTATGTCATGCGTTTTACTGTGTACACAGAAAGCTCCGCTTATTTATCATATTCAACGTCATCTTAAGCGAGAACGTTGATGCTTTTGACGCCATATAACGTAACGTGCTAAGTGACCCGCTTCGTTTTTCTTTCAATTATCCCAATGTCAGTTTCATTGGTCTTTCATTAATTTTACACGCAGACAATGTAATAAAACTATTTTATTCTCAAAAAAGGGATAGAAAAAAGTATTTAGAATCGTGATCGTGTTTTATTGTGGGCATTATCTCATTTTAACGTTGATGTGTCCATGAATAAAGTGGGGAGGAGATATATACAAAGCAAACTTTCTCGGGCTCCGTCCTCGGAATTTACCTTGTGCATATAACTCCTCCTCCAAAACACTTTATTTATTGACTCACGCGAAAATGAAATTAGTTTTTGATTATAATCTCTACACTTGACATCCTCCATTTTCAAATGAAGGTGTCAGAGAGAGAGAGAGAGAGAGAGAGAGAGAGAGAGAGAGAGAGAGAGAGGGAGAGAGAGAGAGAGAGAGAGAGAGAGAGAGAGAGAGAGAGAGAGAGAGAGAGAGAGAGAGAGAGAGAGAGAGAGAGAGAGAGAGCCAGAAAATGCCTATTTAGACTATAAACAAATGCACGCGACACATTATCAATAAGGTTTACATTGTGATTTTACATAGTTTTCTGTTTTGTCTTCAAAAATTTTCAAGCAATCGCGTTAGAATTTTAGGATAGCAATTATACAAAATAGCGCGTACCTGTCTTTGATTTTATTCCACAGTCATCCCATCCTGGTAACTTTTTTTAATAATGACCTCGTCATCGAAGGACCCATTCAGTAACGTGGATTCCTCCTGCAAATCAATGAAAGACAAATCATCAAGAATCTTTTATTATGGTCAAGAAGTTTCGTTTTCCTTTATCGAAAACATATTTTCGATTGGCGACTTAAATGTCGTAAATACAGCTCGAGTAAAGCTGTATTTACGCCATTTTCGTTATCCCATAATAATATGAGTGCGAGTCAAAAGCCATCCACTAACACACGTTGAAGAAATATTGCAATTCTTCAAACGAAGGCATTTTGTCGAAGAACACAAGTAATTAAGTGTGTACGTTTTTAAACTGGCTCATACATGTAAAACATTCTTGAATTAAAATCATATTTCCACATTGCCAATACAAGATTATCACTTTTGTAAATCAACTTGATTGACGGCAAATTCGATTGTGAGTGGGCATTTTCCCCCCTTGATTCAATATATACTGAGTCCCATAAGAAAGTGAGCACTTTCACTTTTTCTATTTCTATTGATTTTGACAAACTTGGGTGGAAATTGTGGAGTATATTGCTACCGTACTTAAGTCAAGACCTTTTGAAATTAAAAATCAAATCAGATTTGGATAATGTATCGCATGCTGCATACGCACAGACAGAACCTATATTGTTGAAATTTGACCTCCTTACAATTTTTTCTTTTGTAAGAGCTATGTGTTGATGTTGTATTATAGAGTTTTAGAAGAAATTCCAAGCCAAAACCAAACAACAGTCTTAATTTGTATGCAGACGTTACGTGTGCGTCAACGTTACACATTGCTACGTTGTTAGGCCAGTTACTCGTCGTTGAATGGTGCTATGGCGTTCTATGTCATCTCAATTAGCTTATTAAAGGTCTTATAGAATGATGACCTCGATTTCTATTGGAACATGAATGCCTGATCAATTTTAATGACATTCTAAATCTGAGAATGTTCGATTTTGTTCAACGACGTTTTAGGTAGTCAAAGCACGCTTTTGCATCACGCATAATTGTATTGAAGATGTAATTTTATTCTTAGGAAAGCCGCAAAGATTCAATTGAATGCATTTTCAGACCAATCACTCGTCAGAAGCGAGGTGCACATGCAAAACATCCAAAATTGATTGTCTCAATTAAGCAGAAGATATTTGCTAATTTCACGATTTTTGCTTTCAAATAGCGTCTGTACATACTCTTGGGGGATAGTCATACGACATTTCGTGACGATAAATTGTGTAATCTCAGAGAAATTTAAAATTCAAAAGTGCACACTTCCTTTTGGAACTAAGTATAATTATATATTCATGGGAATGTCGTAAGGCTGTATGCATGAACATATAACCTAAAACCATGAAGGGGTAACGAAAATTTTCAGTAATATATAATTACGTTTAAATAGCATAATTAAATACTTTGCTTCCAAATTAAATCTAACGTAGGCTTCTTTTTACTTTCATTTTGTATGAACCATCTATGTGTTCAAGATGAAAACTATGCGAAGCGTTTTGGAACTGTTTACCCGCTTACACGTGTACTCATATGTAAATCCGGTTTCAAACTTCATTAACTTCCTAGGCGTTTTTTACGACACAAGAATATTTCTTAGATAGGTACAAAATAGCATCTACATACCTGTTCTTGATTTCCTTCTCTTTCCCGGGTCACCAACAAACTCCTCCACAAATTCATCTGCCAATCTAAATCTAACATTTTCCTGCAAAGGAATTACATAAACTGATTTACTAATGTAATTATATCTTTCATTGTTCGAAACAGCAAGTCTCGGGCTATTTTGATCAATTATATATGACAGAAAATTCGCGATTTCCCTGAAAAAACATATCGTGTTTTTTATAAAAGATATCACAAATACTTCAATCAAGTTTCAAAAATGCCTTCAAGAAACCAACACACTATCTTCAAAAAAACATCGCCACAGAGTCATGCTCATAGACAAACATACACCTTTCATCGATATGAAATCGGCACAGAAAAAATTAAAAGATGATATTTAAAAATAAGAAAAACTTACCAAATTGTCAGCCATGCGTTCAGTTGTAGGAAAGCAACGTGTATGAGACAAAATCCCGTGCAAATCGAAGAAAGGCATTTTTTCCCGCTCATTTGCAATACAGAATCATAGCAAACCAACATACAAAATCATAGACAAACATTTTACGGTAACATCGTTAAACACCAGTGGATTGGCAGTGTTAATTATTTTATAAGACAAAGCGTGTACAGTTAGTTACATCGTAAAATTGACATTCACCTCAAACAAACCCATTCAAAATCGCTCACTCTGTACTCCATTCATCCATTCCAAGCACTCACTCAAACATTTTAAAAACGCCACAAAGTCACTAAAAAGATAATATAGCTAGTAAAAAATCGCGATATCACTGACATAATTGAAATTTTTAGCGTCTGATATGTTCTTGAAGAAATAGAAAGCTATTTATAAAACTTGATTGCATGTTTTATTGAAGGTGGGTAATAAGTATCGCTAGTTTTGTTCATCCTGAACAAAATAAGCGACATTGGAGTACCTTCCATTTTATATCACCCTAAACTGTCCCCAGACACTCATTCAAGTTCATTCCAAATCATTGATTTTGTCAATTTTACGATGTTGTAAACTGTATTTTCTGTAGTTTGTCGAGTGTTTCCGATTGCTGCAAGACATTTCGAAAAGTGACCGGAAGAGACCGGGTTTTTTCCGTTTCCGATTACAATTGATAACAATTTCCCGTCATTTGCAAGCGATCTTGCAAAATTCAAATCACTCGTGTATATGCAAATTCTCAGAGCAACGAATGATGATCTGCGAAATTTGAGGCTGCAGTATCACGAAAAAAGTGTTAAGTTGCGTTTTTTCTTCAAGCGAATGAATTAATCGAAGTACCCTAAGAAGCCGAACTACCTATAAAATGACCCAAAATTACTATGCTTACGTCCAAGGTACTTTCCAGTTTACGGAAAAGTCCGAGCGATGTTCCGAATGTGAGTGTTGCATGTTAAACTTTACAAAAGCATGTGTGGGACCGATGGGTAATGCATTTATACGAAAATAAATTATTGTCAACCTTCGTATGAAAAGGCTTATAAGTAACATATTGTTTGATATACGCGTTAATGATGGGAAATACTTAATTATGTAGGTCAATTTAAAGTGCAAAACGTTTCTCAATACGGAAGTATATTATCCCCGCATCATTTGTACCCTTTACATTCATAATAAAGATTTTTGTACCATAAAATAAAGACCCCGATCATACTGCACGACAGCAATGGCTGATACGAGTCTTTTTCCTTCGCGTGGACTTGTTTGAAACACAATGTACGGGCTCTTTTGTCTTCAACTCTCTATCTCCCTCTCTCTCTCTCTCTCTCCCTCTCTCTCTCTCTCTCTCTCTCTCTCTCTCTCTGTCTCTCTCTGTCTCTCTCTGTCTCTCTCTCTCTCTCCCTCTCTCTCTCTCTCTCTCTCTCTCTCTCTCTCTCTCTCTCTCTCTCTCTCTGCCCCCTCTCTCTTCCCCCTCTCTCTCTCCCTCTCTCTCTCTCTCTCTCCCTCTCTCTCCCCCCTCTCTCTCTCTGTCTCTCTCTCTCTCTCTCTTTCTCTCTCTGTCTCTCTCTGTCTGTCTGTCTGTCTGTCTGTCTCTCTCTCTCTCTCTCTCTGTGTCTCTCTCTTCCCCTCTCTGTCTCTCTCTCTCTATCTCTCTCTGTCTGTTTGTCTCTCTCTCTCTCTCTCTCTGTCTCTCTCTCTCTCTCTCTCTCTCTCTCTCTCTCTCTCTCTCTCTCTCTCTCTCACTCTCTCGTATCTTAGAATTACCGTTATTAATTAATGATAACACATTAAAAAAATAGAATTGGTGATTTTATGTAAAAATATAATTAACCAGGGCTGATTTCTTATAACGCCCTAGATTTCAGAAAACATTAAATATGTTGATTGATCTCTGTTGCTCCAAATCCGTTTTTAAACAAAAATCAACCGACCCGTATCGTCACAAGCCCGTCGTCGACAATGTATGCGTTGGTGCTGGCGTCGCGACAACTATGAAACTAGCAGTCATGATTGAAGATAGTTGCCCGAAACTTTGCATTAGGTGGAAATTTTCATAGAAGGTAATATCAAATATTAATACTTATTAAGTCGACAGCTTCAAATATTTTTTTTTGTGAGAGATGGGTCCCTTTTTCGACTCAAAATCAAAGAGCCTATCTATAAAGGCGAGCCTAGCATCCGGACATTGTGGTATTTTTGCTTAAAATACCTCTCTTTTACTATGCTACAAGATTGTTTTCTGAATTTGAAAGGGCAATAACACCTTTCAAAATGGATATTTCAGTCAAACGTGTTAGAGCGACCACGTCTATTAAGCGACCATTTTAATTAAGCGACCGTTTTCAAAATCCACTTTCTTTAAATCGAAATATCTTAAAAAGTAGAAATCAGTGGTGTAAGAAATCTTTTTCATGAACCCTATGTTGTTTAAATTCTCAAGAATCGTCTCTAACAGCAAAGGATTTTTGAGAATGTCGCAATTATATACATTTCAATTAAATTATCATTCTTATTTGTGTTGATTGATTGAATGGAGTTTAACGCCGCTTTCATCATTTCAGTTATATCGCGGCGACTGGAGCACCTAACAATGGATTCCTGGTATTTTTTTCACCAGTACAACCATCACATTCTTTCCTAGCCTCCAGCCGCTATCTCTTATAGGTCTACGACTATCAACCCATTGGTGAGAGAAAAAAAAGTCGGAAAGAATGAGTGCCGCCGTCGGGGATCGAGCCCGGATTCTTACTTGTAAACAAACCGTGTATTCAGCGACCATTCTCTTAAAAGACCGCTTTTTGATGGTCCCGTTCGTGGTCGCTCAATTCAAGTTTTACTGTATTCGAAATGCGAATATTTGCAAGTGCTTGTTCTAATTTCTTTCTAATTGATTATACATGTGTGTATCTTTTTGTTGTTACATTGGCTTCACTTTATGTAAAAACATTGTTGTATGAATATATTTGTAAAGCCCGGTGGCCGTTTATCAATAAAATTTTGAATCTTGAATCTTGAATAAATCAACTTTCAGGGTTCAAGTAGAACGTTTTTGCGGAACGGGGCATATATAGACCTATGTGACCTGTCAAATGAAAAGGGGCCTTTCGGCAACTCTATCAAAAGTATTTCAAAAAGAAATTTGGTCCAGCATATGTCAATTACAAGTCGCATTTCTAAAGTTCTTAAACAGAAAGGCAGAGTGGTCATTATAGACTCAGAAAATCGGCCAAATTTGAAAAGTTTCGATCCTAGTCAGCCTGTGCCTCAACGCGCCTTCCGAATGGAATCGACTCTTCGCGCACTACCCAGGTAGTCACTTGTCGCGTAACAGGTCAAAATGATAATCACAAACGGGTGATGGTGCAGAACAGTAAGATATATTATCCAACTGAATTGTTCAATTTGTCAATTGGTTTAATTTTTGTCAGTGGAGATCGAATAATATTTTTCGTAATGTTGATTTTATAAAGGGATGTAACCCTGTTTTATGATTGTTTCAGGGATTGGATTAACTCCCCTGTAGTTGGGAATCATTGCCAGTCGTTCTTAAAATACTCAATGCAAAGATATTCCTATGTCTATATTACTCATCCTACATTTCGTCAGTGTAGTTCCAAAACCATGTAGGCTAACTGTAGTGTAAATAACACTGATAATACACTACCAAAACCTAAAAAATCTTAGTGCGGTTTGTTCTTGCTCGCCATGGAAGCTTTTTATATACTGGGCAAAACAGTAACGGATTAAAACTTGATTTATTCTTTTCTAAGAGATACACTCATTTTCAAAAGTAATTAAATTCTGTTGTATGCGTCCAGCTTCCCTAAGCATGATTTTATGAAAAGTAACGAAACTTTATCAAAGACACGTCTTAATTAAAAGAAAACATAACATACCCTTAAATACAAATTGTAAATTGGTTTCACCAGTAACCCTGAATTTAAAGAATTCTTGCACTATGTCCGTAAAGCGACTGGCATCAGAGTCTGAGTTTTCATCTTGATCTCAATTATCCTTGTAAACATTTGTGAAATGATCAAACTATTCTTTAATTTTTAAATAACTTGTCAATGGTTTATTGTTAGAGATTTGTTTGAGTTAATAAATTCCATAGTATGAGGTCCTTTGTCAAGATAAAACAAAGTTGCATTGAAATAGTTACAGTTAGCAAACACGTATGCCTATCATTAGTTTAAATGACGTTACCCCTTTGACTATATATATGACTTTATCTTTTGTATAACCTTTAATATGGTATAGACAAAAAGTATTATCAGAAGGATCTTTTTTTTCATATATTCGTAAAGCCTCCAACAATCATAATTCAAACGTCAGCAGGCAATCAAAACCTAATAACTACTTTCCTTACACTATTTTGGTCAGTAAAAGATAGAAAATTTAAAACTTGAAACTGAAATTTGATCTTGCTAAGTGACTTTGACATAAAAGCCATGTATAATCATACATTTGGGACATACATTTTAAATATACATATAACTTTTGAATATATTTGTATGTTTCAATATATTTGTATATCAATTAACTGTGATAGAAGGCGAATATGCCGTCTGTGTCTTGTCCTTTCACTGCACGACAAGTGTAGTACAACCGTAGAAGCAAAAGACTTTTGTATAGTTGATAGTGGCAACGTGTAAAAGCCTAACCACATAGGTGGGCCTGGATTCAAGTATGACAGAAAGGTCCCAGTTCAACGCGGTACCAGTTAAAATGCTGAATTGGTCAACATTGTATAACCGTGTATGTGTATTACCTAGACACGTAGTAGTAATGGGGATAGTAAAAAAGCCTATCAAAAAGCCAGGAAGCTCTTGTCTCCCTTAGACCGCGAGAAAACACAATAGGGAATTGCCGCCTTTCCCTTATTTTTCTTTCGCGAAAGTTCAGTACGCGTGGGTAAAACTTGGTGGGCCTTTTCGAAATTAAAAGGGATATTTAGACATTCTGCAAATTGTATAGAATCCTTGTATCACGCCGTTTTCAAAATGCACTGTCGTCTGTCGGAAACAAGTCTTGAAAAAGAGGAACTTGAACGTCAGTACGCATTACATTTTTGAAAAACTATTAACATTCGACTGGATTGTTCTCATATAGTAGTACTCGTGAACGTAAACGTCCTCCAAAATTGATTATGTTGCTAGGCACCAAAATTGTCTCGACTCAAACTTTTTATCCATAAACAACCACCCGAACATATTTTAAGATTAAAATCTGGAGGGAAAATATTATTATGTATAAATTCCTACCTCCAGATCGATTGAATGTCCGAAAAAAAACGACAATCACAATATTTTTTGTAAATATCGATAATACTCAACCTGTCCACCATTTTTGCTTGCTATGCTACTCGCCTTCATTCGGAACACCACTCGGCCAATCTCACGATCAACCTCGGATGTATAAAGACGGACTATTTTTAAAAATTACGGGATATCTTGGAAAAACTCGATGACGTCACTTTAAATGGCGTTAGCCCTCGAAACTGTGAGTGAAAATATTCGACGTCGCCAACGATACTCGTTTAAGTCACTGACGTGAAACCATCGTATCCTCATGTAAATATCTTTAGATTCTTAAATAACTGCTGATTAATCTTAATTTTTGAGAATGATTCGTCATTCTCAAAAATTAAGACTTTTCAGCCGTTATTTACTGTAAAAGATATATCAATCTACAGTGCTAGTTTTTCTTACACTGTTTCCGCCTAACAAAATGCACGTTTTTGTTACATACTCAACCGCCATATATACATCCGAGGTCTGTTGCAGTTTACGGAAATGGCCGAGTGATGTTCCGAATGACTCGCCTTGTTACGTTGCTCGCCGATTTTCACAAGCGCCCAAAATAGTCATCTCGTTCAGGATAAGAAATCAGGAATGCCATCGTCAAAGATTTTATTTAGTATAACATAGGTTAATGGTTCTATGATACGTCCACCAAAAATGATTATGTTGCTAGGCACTAAAAGTGTCTCGACTCAAACTTTTTATCCATAAACAACCACCCGGACATATTTTAAGATTAAAATATGAAGGAAAAATATTATTATGTATAAATTCCACCCTCCAGATTGATTGAATGTCCGAAAAAAAAAAACGACAATCACAATATTTTTTTAAAGATCGATAATACTCAACCTGTCCACCATTTTTGCTTGCTATGCTACTCGCCTTCATTCGGAATACCTCTCAGCCAATCTCACGATCAACCTCGGATGTATAAAGACGGACTATTTTTTTTAAAAAATTACGGGAGAACCTTGGAAAAACTCGATGACGTCACTTTAAATGGCGTTAGCCCTCGAAACTGTGAGTGAAAATATTCGACGTCGCCAACGATACTCGTTTAAGTCACTGACGTGAAACCATCTTATCCTCAAATTAATATATTTAGATTCTTAAATAACTGCTGATAAATCTTAATTTTTGAGAATGATTCGTCATTCTCAAAAATAAAGACTTTTCAGCTGTTATTTACTGTAAAAGATATAAATCTACAGTGCTAGTTTTTCTTACACTGTTTCCGCCTAAGAAAATGCACGATTTTGTAACATACCCATCCGCCTTATATACATCCGAGGTCTGTTGCAGTTTACGGAAATGGCCGAGTGATGTTCCGAAAGACTCGCCTTGTTACGTTGCTCGCCGATTTTCGCAAGCGCCCAAAATAGTCATCTCGTTCAGGATAAGAAATCAGGAATGCCATCGTCAAAGATCGCCAACGCTTTGCTTTCATAAACGCAGGACTGGAAAACGCTCGCTAAAGTTCGCTTGCGCTTTGCTTTCTTGAAAGCAGGACAGGTTTTGTTTACAGTAATTTGAAATAACTACACGAAACAGGCCTAGCACCGGTCAAGTTTCGAGAATATCCATAGGATATGATACAGTTAACAACATCATAAAATTGTGAAGTTGAATGATTTTAAATGATAATGAAATGGAATCGAATAAGTGTGAAGAGATATTTTGAGTGAATTTAATGGGAGGTAATCCAATGTCGCTTCTTTTTGTTAAAAAGGATAAACAAAATAAGCGATATTTATTACACCCCCGCCTTTAACACAATTAACATACGCGTTCTATGAATAGCTTCCTATTTCTCCAAGACCCATTAAGACGCTTATCATTTCAATTATGTCGGTGAAATCGCGATTTATTTTATTTACTATAATAGTTTAAATGTAGACTCTTTTAAAAACTAAAATAAAAAAATATTACTCTGAATTTCAGTTCGTGCCTCCTTACCATCTATCATTTTGATTTTCATGCCTTTTATCAATGTTTTTATTTAGTATAACATAGGTTAATGGTTCTATGATATTGATACCTCGTTCATATCAGATATGCCAATCTCCAGTGACATTGCTTATCTCACATGTCTAGATAACGGTTGATAATAGTAGATGACGAAGATTTTCCTGAAATATGAGAACCAAATGATTATTGCATGATTAATGAAACGTTGCTTGGTAACAAATAGGTCGAAAATACGGCTTGTTTCATCTGAAGCATAGATGTTTTAGTGGTCATCATGTTATAAATAACTTTTCACGTATTTCTTCTTCTAGTTCTTGTTCTTGTTCTTCTTCTTCTTCTTTTTCTTCTCTGTGCGGGGGTGAAATTGAGTGAGGTGGGGTGAGCGAGTGGAGGACGGAGGGGGTTTGTCGTTTTTGTAGATTTTGTCTTTTTCGGAAATGTAGAAAGTCATAGTTTATGAAAGCCGAAATAAAATATACACACGTAGTTAAGCAAAGATGAAACATGTAATAACGAGAAAACATGTCGCACGTACTTTAAAATCACGTACATGCTTTAAAAATCGCAATTGCGTGAAGCAAACACGTACGTGCGAGAAAAAAAGAGTACAAAAGCGAATATTTCCATGACTAAGACACGTTGAAACACGTATTTACAAGAAGAAAGTCGCACCTACGCAGAAAAGGGCATCGTGCGTGTATTAAACCGTTTTAAGAACGCGTTAGTACGTAAAATAAAGTCGCAAAAAAGCAAAACATGTATTAACGTATTTTAAGGAAACGTTTTAAAACGTACATACAAGGAAAAAAAGTCGCACAACAGCGAAAAATACTCACGTGTTTTACTCCCGTAATCACGTAATGGGGCTGTCACACCACAGCGTATAGCACTAACGTATGTCAACGTATGCTCATACGCTTGCATACGCTGATATACGCTAGGCATTCGTTAGTCAAAAGTCGTGTACGCTACAAGTACGCTGGCACACGTTGGTATACGTTCTTAAACACTGAAGCCAGAAAATAATTTTAAACATATTTTAAAAAATGTTCAGCGTATTCCAGCGTATAAAATATACGCTAATCATACGGTATACATACGGTCAATACGCTAGAGTGTCGCCAGAGGTACGTTAATCATCATTTGAGTACGCTTGTCACACGCTGGCTGAAAATACACGTAGTCATTTTAGCTGTTATACAGGTCCCACCCCTCCGGCATTCTCCTTTTTTAGCTTGTTTTTTTTCTGGAGAGAGGATTTGGAATAGGCTTAACTTCGGATGAAGGAGAAGAGTCATGAGATCTGATAGTCAGGGGAGAGAAAACGAGACATGTGCAGTACACCTTCAGCGTGTTTTTTTTTTTTTGTTTTTGTTTTTTTTACTTACGGTTATGTCACGTTCTTTTTTAACATGCCATATCGAGTCTGCGGACAGAGCAATAGCTTTAGATTTCCTCTTCCGCGTAAATCTTTTTCCACTACTCATCGAAGGTCAAAAGAGCTGTGGCGACGACGTGTTTTTCGTCCGTACTCGTGTGTCTGTCTGTCCTTTCGTACATTTTATCTCGTAATCGCAAAATAGTTTACAGTGTTTCTTTTATTACCTACCAACAGATTAACTTAGGTCGTTCATTTGATTGTGCAACTGGAAAGGGACTGGGTTCTTCAAGTAGCATGAGAATGAGCGTCTTTTGAAAATTTGAAAAACTACAATCTTCAGTGCGGTAGTGTTTACAGTTTTTCACCGAGTTCTTTCTAAACATACACAGAATAATCTAACTATCTACCAAAATGAACGTTGCTTTCGAAATAGGGTCAGGTCCTTCAAGTTTCATGGGAAATGGGAAATATAAAATCTCAAACCAAATATCCTCATTATCTCAATGTAGTCCACAGTTTACATTGAATTCTTCGGCCATATGTATGTGCTATGAAAGGAAGAGTGTTTATTTCGAAGAAGAGCACAACCCCTAAGAACTGTTCCAACGGACAAATATCTCTGCATGAAAACATGTTAAGGATTCGCAATGAAATCACAGTCACGATTTCTGTACTTACGGAAAACAAAAACGCTACACCTTTCAAAATAATGCGTGATCTTTTATGCATGGAATTTTTAAAAATACAAGTGTAGCTTATACAATCTGATACTCTGCATAATCCCTTACTTTTAATATCTTACCCTACAAATAACAAGAACTTTGAAGATTAAGGTATCCCGACACAATTTGACACTTGTTCCAATCTTTATTAAATTGATATATTTCGTAGAGTGTACCTTTACGATAATTTGACAAAAAAAATCAGCATAGCTTTCCATGCATTTTTCGGAGAAAATTGGATTTTTTGAAACACCATATTTTCTTGCAAAAATGCTGAGAAACGGACGATAAGAAGCCGAATGATGGCCTTCAATGTTAGTGAGTTTGTATACATGATTCGTTGAATACAAGGAATTGTAAAATATTGGATAAGTAACATTTACAGGACGAAAATGCAGGAAAAAAACGTTCTCAAAAAAATACTCTTTTATTCACCGAAATCTAATTTTTATTTTAAAATCAACAAAAATAATATACCTTCAATAAATACAGTTGAAAATATATGATAGAAATTTAGTTTTAAATAAGAAGTTTCAGAAAAGGTAAAATTAAATGGGTGTATCCAGGCATTTTTGGCCACTTTGCTCTACAAGAAATCACCAGCCCTCCGAATTCAGGCGCTCACCTATCTTCGTATTCAGGTAATAAATATCCATAAGACAAGAGTTTGAAAACATTTGCTGTAATAGAAAGCATGAACCTCATTAATATTTAGGTAATTGATATTTAAGTTTCAATCACTGATAATCCAGGCATGTAGAAAGCAATTTAAGTGGATGTTGGGTTAGATGAAGACTCGTTTCTTTCGGGTTCTTTTTTCATTACAAGACAAAATAAAATTTCGATTTCTACACCTGTAATAATTACTGAGAAGGAAGGGGACTTCTTCTTCTATACTTTTACCAAGGAAAATACATCTGCAAGAAAAAATATATTTATAATCAGCCCAATCATCATGCATATCAGTCATAAGATGATGCATTTCAGGAAACAAACTTGAAGCGTCTGTGATATACTCAATATCTAAGTGCCATCTTTTGAATTTGCTAGAAAATATATTCAAATGACAAAAGACATTTGAAAGGTAATGCCATGGCAGAGAAAGGTCAGGTTATAACATTATTAGAAAAGAAAAACTTGCTTGCAACAAGAGTCTTCTCACTTTTCAACAAAATATCCCATTTTTTCATGACGTACGCAATGAAAGAAATAAACGTTACTCATTTAAGCTTCTTTGGCAATGTTAAAAACCAAGTTTTATTCCAATAGACCTTGTAGAAACAAGTTCTTGTAACGTTGGAAAGGAAAATAATCCGGTGAATCTATATTACACAATTTTCAAGAGGGTTTACAATTTTAACCTTAGTATAAATAATTTTCAGTTCATTGCAATATGATTTCAAAACAAAATTACAATAATGTTAGAATACCAAAAGGCACGAACCTTCAATATAAAAAAATAAGAACTTTAAAAACTTTTCTTAAAGGGAGGTAATATGTTCTCGGAAATTCGAGTTAAGGTTTCCATTGGTGTCCGATAGCCTTAAAGGAAAATTAGAAGTACTGTGTGTCATTTTCAAAAGTAAAGGCAATAAAAGCTTTTAGATTGCGTTTCATATTGGCAATTCATGCAATATCAAACAATAATTCAAATTGAATGAATTGGTATTAGATTTCCTCGCTATTTGCACAACTAAAAATAAAAAAAAACGAAAAAATATATGTTACGGTGCATGTTACAGTATAGTAACTACACCACTGATAGAGGTTACTGATTCTTAATGGAATATATTTCTTTTGTATTATGTATTTGAATGGAATTTATTAGCTATTCTAGCAATGCTTTCCTGTCTGTCCGTATGTCCCGTATGTTAACTTATACTTATTTTCCTACGAGTGACCACAATCTATAACCGATTTACTTCAAACTTTCACATAATGATTATACCAACATCAGAATATTTTTGTTCGAAATTAATTAAAAAAACATCAAATGAAAAGGAGCAGTACAGAAATTCAATTACAATATACTCGTTATAGCATTAGAGTCTACTGTTTTTGTCCAATTTGTTTCATGCTTTCACAGAATGATTGAATCAACATAAGAATTCGTCCTTTCGAAGTTATGCCAGGTCCGTCAAGTACCACGAGAAAATTGACATTTTGGGAATTGATTTAAAAAAATCCCTGCTATCGCAAAAAAGTCTACAGTTTTAATCTAATTTGATACAAACGTTAAATAAAGATTGTACCAATGAAATCATTGTTCCTTTTGAAAATAGGTCAGGGCGGTGAAGTGTTAATGGAAAAGGGGCATTGTGATAATTGGTGAAATTATTCCAAATCGTGACACTAAACTGACTTTGGATAGATGGTTTCCCCTTAAGTATTTTAAATAACACGTGACTATATCTTATACAGCCATTGGCTTTACACCATGCAAATAGTTCAAGAAATGATTCTTGAACGTCCTATAGCAATTAATGTGTGTTCAAGTACTAGTTCTAGAACTAGTATATGAGAACTGGTTCAATATCTAATACTAGAAGTTTAAGAACTCGTTTTAGAACTGGTTCAAGAGCTAGTTCGACTGTTCTTGAATTTCGAATTAACGTTCTAGAACGTCTAAACACAAGTTCTTAAACTTTTTAGCGGGGAAGGATGCGGTAGAGCGTCCCAGGCTCTCGTGGACGTCCTGTGATATCGAAAAATTTAAAAACTAAAAACTGTAATCATCTAGTAATTCGGCGGGTCTATCCTCTCAGACAGTATTTTAGATCAAAGCATGGCTATCTGTTTTGACCTTTTTTGTATAAATCTCGGAGATAGTTCAAAAGGTTTGTTTGACTTTTTAAATAGACCAAATAAAGTTTTTTCCCTTCAATTCTCGTACGTCTTACTTCAATGCAAATTAGCGTCCATTTTCAATCAAAAAGCGAAACAGGATCTTTTTGTGCTTAGATTTATATTCACAAATAATTTCACTCCAGGGTTATATATTCCTTAGAATTTCAAAAGCAACTTAAACGACACACTTGGCTGATGGTACCCATTTGTAAACAGGTCTATATATAAAATAAGCACTACGACCTCATTCATTTCATTTTTAAAAACAGCAAATGTAGATTAAAAAGGAGATCAGAGTGGGGTTTTTTTTAGATAAATCGCATTAAATGAAGTTAGGGGCTTTTCTCCCCATCTACGTCGTATTTCGCAGTAAAAGACTTAAATATAAGATGATTCTAATTCCGTTGCGTTTCCTTTTTGAGTTTTTTTGAAAATTCAAGCGTCAAGAAATTTTGGATTTTTGTATGCAATATCAATAGCAGAGGTTGTAACGCTGTAGGGAAGAAACTGTAATATGCCATAAGAATTTGGCAGAGTCCGTAACATACACATAAAATTGAAAAAGGCATATAAGTTTCGAAACAGAAGACATTCCCTTCAGATAACAGGTATAATAGAGACGAATGAGGGGTTTAACGCCAAACAGATAAAATGTTTCAATATTTTTCTTTCTGTTCTATAATCCCAAAAAGAAGTAGACAAGCACGGTTTTTTTTTTATCAAATTTACCTCAAAATTCTTTTTACCGAAATATTAATATCAAAAATATTTCGATCAGGATTATTCATTACATAAGGAAGCGAATATATAGGAATATATAAAAAGTCTAACGTGTCTTCTGGTTGTATAAATAATGTTGAAACATACATGTATTTAAACAAATTAGCAGACGCCTTAACAGTTTTCATTGCAAATCCTTAACATGTTTTCATGCAGAGGTATTTTTCCGTTGTAACAGTTCTTAGGAGTTGAGCATGCTCCTCGCGTATCTTATGAAAAAGACGCCCTATGGAAATTAGACTAAAACATCACTAAAGATTCCAAAGTTTTTATCGGGTTGTCTTCAAACCTGCACATACCGATTTTACCATAAATTTTGCTATTTATCAGGTCCAGGAAACTGAGCTAAAAGGGGGTTCATATTTGAAATTGATTTTATTACCATTTTTCTAGCATCTATGTTTTCTTCATCGGGAAAGCCATTTCTTTAATTAATACGTTAAAATCATATAATTTTATCTGGTAGTCCTATCATGCCATTTGCTTTCAATAGGAGTCAATAGAGCGTCTCAAACTCAAGTCATATACCTCTTGTTTTTTTTTAGCTCACCTGAGCACAAAGTGCTCAAGGTGGGCTTTTGTGGTCGTACAATGTCGGCGTCCGTCTTCAGTCGTTCTTCGTCCGTCGTCCACAATTTCTTTAAATATCTTCTCCTCCTAAACCGGTGGACCAATCTTGATGAAACTTAGCAGGAATGTTCCTTGGGACAAGCTCTACCAAAATTGTTCAAATAAATGAAATCCACTTTTTACTTTCCCTTTACCCCTAACGAAAAGGGTGAACATAGGAAAATCTTCAAAAATCTATTATGAAATCAGAAAGCAGGCAGCTTTCATATTTGGTATGTAGCATCATCAAGTGGACCTCTACCGAGTTTGTTCATATCAAGACCCAGGGGTCATATTTGGGCTCCATCCGGGCAAAACCCTTTTTACATAGAAACAAAGAGTGATAATCTTCAAAAATCTTCTTTTCTGAAACCAGAGGGCAGACAGCTTTCATATTTGGTATGTAGAATCATCTAGTAGACCTCTTCCAAGTTTGTTCTTATCAAGACCCTAGGTTCAAATTTGGCCTCCACCCGGGTTCATCCCTTTTAGCTCATCTGAGCACAAAGGATAAAAGAAAGAAAATCTTTAAAAATCTTCTATTCTGAAACAGAAAGCAGACAGCTTTCATATTTGGTATGTAGCATCATCTAGTGGACCTCTACCAAGTTTGTTCATATCAAGACCATGGGGTCATATTTGGGCTCCACCCAGGTTCATCCCTTTAAGCTCATCTGAGCACAAAGGATCAAAGAAAGAAAATCTTTAAAAATCTTCTATTATGAAATCAGAAAGCAGGCAGCTTTCATATTTGGTATGTAGCATCATCTAGTGGACCTATACCAAGTTTGTTCATATCAAGACCTTGGGGACATATTTGGGCTCCACCCAGGTTCATCCCTTTTAGCTCATCTGAGCACAAAGGATAAAAGAAAGAAAATCTTAAAAAATCTTCTATTCTGAAACCAGAAAGCAGGCAGCTTTCATATTTAGTATGTAACATCATCTTGTGGACCTCTACCAAGTTTGTTCTTATAACTCACTGGATCTCAATTTCAGAAAATATTAAATATGTTGATTGTCCTATGTTGCCCAAAATTTGTTTTTAAACAGAAAGTCAACCAACCCGTGTCGTTAAAACCTCGTCGTCGACAATGTACGTGTTGGTGCTGGCGTCGCGACAATTTCGAATCTTGGCCATATCGCAGTCATTATTGAAGATAGTTGCCCTAAACTTAGGTGAAAATTTTCATCAGAAGGCAAAAACAAATATTAATATTTGATAAGTGGACAGCTTCAAATACTTTTTTTGGGAGAGATGGGTCCCTTTTTCGACTTAAAGCTGCCCTTTCATAGTTGTTTCATAGGAAAATACAAAACTTCTTCTTCGATTTGGAAATGTGTGTATTTTAAGATGATTAAGAATGACCAAATGGCATTGGCACTAAAAACAACATTTTTTTTTTATGATTTTGTAACCTATCTTTTCGAAGCGGCAAGATCAGGTAGGGTTTCAGTGTATTTATTTAAAGTCTATAAATTTCAAAATCGTTACTTTCCATGAATAATCTTTCACTTTGCTTGTAATGATATGAAGTTTCCAGCTGGCAAATACTATTACCTTTATCTTAGATTGAATAAGACAAACATGTAGAATTCACATGCGTAAATAGTTAGCTCGTAATTGAAGGATAATTCTAAAGGCGTTAGTAGTTGCTGTATTTTTTCAGAATAATTTTCGCCAAATTTTGGAATATTACTTGGAATATATTTGGAATTTTACTACGCTACAAGATTATTTTCTGAATTTGAAAGGGTCATTACACCTTTCAAAATGGATGTACAGTCAAATTTGTTAGAGCGACCACGTCTATTAAGCGACCAATTTTATTAAGCGACCGTTTTCAAAATCCAATTTCTTTAAATCGAAATATCTTAAAAAGTAGAAATCTGTGCTGTAAGAATTCTTTTACATGAATCCTATGTTGTTAAAACTCTCCAGAATCGTCCCTATGAGACGATTATATTGAGTTTTAACAGCATAGGATTTTTGAAAATGTGGCAATTATATACATTTCAATCAAAATTATGATTCTTACTTGTAAACAAACCGTGTATTCAGCGACCATTCTCTTAAAAGACCGCTTTTTGATGGTCTCGTTCTTGGTCGCTTAATTCAAGTTTTACGGTATTCGAAATGCGAATATTTGCATGTGCTTATTCTAGTTCCTTTCTAATAAATCAATTTTAAGAGTTCAAGTATCCCGTTTTCTTGGAACGAGGGATATATAGGCCTATGTGACCTGTCAAAAGAAAAGGGACCTTTTGGAAACTCCTTCAAAAGTATTTTAAAAGAAATTGGGTCCCGCATCTGTCAATAACAAGTCGCACTTTTAAGGATCTTAAACAAAAAAGGCAGAATAGATATTCTATACTCAGATAATCAGCCAAATTGAAAAGGTTTCGATCCCAGTCAGCTTGCTCTCAACGCTCCTTCCGACTGAGGTCGAATCTTCGCGCACTATCCAGATAGTTACTTTTCGTGTAACGGATAATTGTTTCAGAACAATAAAGAGTATTATCCAACACAATTGTTCAATTTGTCAATATTCTTGTCAGCGGTGATCGAATGGTATTTTTCGTATTGTTTATTTTGTAAAGGGATGTAACCCTGTTTTATGAATGAATCAGGGATTGGATTAATTCCCCTGTACTTGGGAATTATCGCCAGTCGTTCTTATAATACACAATTTACATATATTGTTATGTCTATAATGCTCATCCTACATTTCGTCAGTGTAGTTCCAAAACCATGAAACTGTAGCCTTAATGAAACCGATTTTTCATTACCAAAAACCAAAAATTCTCAGTGCGGCTCGCCATGGAAACGTATTATGTATTGCCTTGGGGAAACATTGTCATTCTGCCTACAGTGAACAACATCGTGAAATTGACTTTCATCTCGATCAAAACCATTCTAAAACACTCGCTCAGCGCTCCATTTATTAATTCTAAACACTCACTCAAGCCATTCATAAACGCTCCAATTTCAATGAAAAAGATGCTATCAACAACGCCTTTCAAAATAGAAATAGCTAGTTGCGAAAAAATCTCGATTTCACTGATATTATTTAAATTGTAAGCGCCTGATTAGTTCTTGAAGAAATATGAACCTATTTACTTAGATTGTATGCATATTTTTTAAGGGGTTATAAATATTCGATAATTTTGTTTATCCTTTACAAAATTAACGATGTCGGATTACCCCCCTTTAATTTCACTCAAAAACTCGTTCCACACGCTCATTCAATTGCATTACAAAATCATTCCAAAATAATTTACCTTGTCGATTTCACGATGTGTTTAACAGCAATTCGAGTTTTAATTGTGGATTGCTAATGTAACTTACAAGTTGTCGATCTATTCATTTTAAAAGAAGGAAGTCGCGGATCCTCGGTGGCCTAGTGATAAAGGCGCTTGACCCATTAACCTGGAGGTCCATGGTTCGAGTCCCACCGTCGCCGTGGTGTGTATATAGGCAAAAGACTTAATAGCCATACCAAATTCACAAAGCTGTAGAATTTTGTAGCAATGGGTTCAACCACTGACTCTCTGACATGGACGTGAAGACACCAATTTTGTGTTCGAATGCGACTCTATAAGCTTAATCTTTCATCGTAATCGAATTTAAAAAAATAGGAATTATCATGCCTTGTCCCTATCCTTCCTAGTAAGCTTAATTTCTAAGTATCTTATAAATCATTATTTCGGTTTGGTAAGAAACAGGGGCCCACTAAATATCTTACGATCATTTTTTGCGTCAGTCAAAAATTAAAATTGCTTCTACAGTGGTAACTAATTAAGGAATTCTACCATGTATTATCTCATTAGAATCGTCTTCTAAAGACGATTCAAATGAGATAATACAAGACAGAATCTAACTACAAATGAAAACACCAGGTACCATCTGTGATTGTGACTTACGATCACTTTTTGCGTAAGAAGTTTAGTAAAACGGGCCCAAGGGGTTTTTATAACAAAAATCTTCGACATCTAACACAAAGCTGGAGGTTCTTCTTGCTTTCAATACTTATTTCAGAAATACATGTACAAATATCAAATCTCGTTTAAGATTTAATGTCATGCTGTATAAATTTTGGCTAAACATTTCCATCAAAATCAAAGGGCAAAAAGCACTGAAAGCTCCAAACTGTAGGTCAATTTTTATTTGAAAAGCTAAATCTATTGACAATTCTGGTTTGAAAGTGAGAAACATGTGGTGTAGACTAACGTCAGACTGCACATATTTGCAGGCTGATATTTGTCTATAGCTCCTGTTCAGCATGATAAGAGTTACGAATGGTTCCGCAACATTTCTGAAGGAATGAGCTTTAACAGTGTTAAAAAAGGTTTCCTAATGATTTCATTAGGAAACTTTGGTTGATTTCGTCGTGATATCATTTCATGATTCAAAAATGTTTCGGACCACCATCCATTACATATGGTAGAAATAACGCTCTAGACTCTGTTAAAATGACATAGTCTACGCATACTAACATTGGCCGAGCTTTTCGCACTTCGAATACAATTTCTTTAAGCTTGGTGGGTCCATTTTGCGAAAAAAGGGTAACTGCAGAGTGGTATTGTAAAATTGACATTCATCTCGACCAAAACCATTCCAAATTACTCGTTTAGCGCTCCGTTCATTCACCCGAAACACTCACGCAAACCATTCATAAACCCTTCGAAATTGTTCGAAACGATTTTTTATTTTTTCAAAACGATCCATACTTCATTAAATCGGTTGGTGGGAAATTTAGAGCAATTGGTTGGATCCTGAAGACATATTATAAAGACACAGAAAGAGGGTAGATTTTAAAAGAGGGTAAAAAGGCATGGGAAATTCCGTCCAACAGGACCAAATTAACGATATTATATTAGCTCCCCTTAATTCAACTCAAAACTCGCTTCTCCCGTTCACTACATTTCTCACTCATTCCAAAAAAGCACCTTTCATGATGTATTTGACCGTAACTGTGGATAAAGTGAATGTTCGATCTCATTTTTAATCTATTTTCTAAATTAGAAAACTTCAACGGGTTTTCGAGAATGACGGAAACGTGTGGGTACTTGTTATTTTTTCTATAAGATATAAATTTAAATGCAATAAATGCGTAAATGCAATTAGGAGGTCTGAATTTACAAACATCACTAAGCTGAACAGACAAGTGTTCGGTCTTTCTTACTTTCAAAGCTCCATGAATTCAAAGAATATTCTCTTCATCTTTTATAAATTAATTACATAGAGTAAAAAAGGCAATCTTTACTGCTCATAAAACGATATTAACCGATCAAATGTGTTTGCAAGCCTGCTTTAAAACTTTATCTTATAACTATACAAGTATCCGTGTGATTACACACCGTATGATATTTTTTATGATGTCACATAGTTATTTTTAGAACAATGATATAATGTGGTTATTTTAAGAAACTTGCATTTCAGTTAGAAACACCGACGAAAACAAGACAAACATAGGTTATAAGATAAATATAATACGTACTTAGTGTATTGTATGAAAAAAATATCCAACTCGGTTGTGAGAATTGATAATTGTCTCGACAGAGCCTCGATAATTTTTAATTCTCCCAACCTCGTTAGATTTTTTTTTTTCATATAATACGTACGTATTATATATATCTTAAATTTTTGTGTCTAAATCTATTTCAGGAATCCGGAATATAGAGAATAACGTGTTAGTGTTTAAAAATAACAATGTTATCTGGTCAAGGTTGGGAGAATTTATCATGACGAGGCTTTGCTGAGTCATGATAATTTCTCACGGCCAAGACCTGAAAACATTGATATTTTGAGACACTAACATGTTATTCTATTTATCCTTCATCATTTTTCAGTGCTTGAGTATGATACACCCTCAAAAATCAAAGAAATTCAGGTGAAAGTGAAAGGAAATTGTTTCTAAAAATAGACTGCTTGATATCATGTTTAGTTATCAGACAGGTGATATCAGGTTTAATAAGGCTTCATTGCATGATAAATTCCTGTTTTGGCAGGCGGTATAGACATAGATCAGCCTGCACATATGTACAGACTGATCTTAATTAATACAGTTGACGCATCGTGACAAGGTGAATGGTTTTAGAATGATTTTGAAATTAAATTGAATGAGCGGGAGAAGCAAGTTTTGAGTGAAATTAAAGGAAGGTAATCTAATATCGCTAATTTTCTGCAGGATATTGAAGACTCCCTTTTCTTACCTTCAGTTAATGCCTTCATTACACTCATCACTTTGGTTTTTATGCTATTTATTCAATGTTTTTATTCAGTATAACAGGGGATAAGGATATGCTATGATATTGATACCTCGTTTTTATCAGATATGCCAATCTCCAGTGATATTGCTTATCTTACGTGTCTAGATAACGGTTGATTTTGGTTGATTCGAATTGTAGATGACGATGATTTTCCTGAAATATGATTACTGAATAATTATTGCATGATTAATGAAACGTTGCTTGGTAACAAAAAGGTCGAAAATACGGTTTGTTTCATCTGGTACTTAGATGTTTTAGCGGTCATTATGCTATAAATAACCTTTCATGTATTTCTTCTTCTTCTTCTTCTTCTTCTTCTTCTTCTTCTTCTTCTTCTTCTTCTTCTTCTTCTTCTTCTTCTTCTTCTTCTTCTTCTTCTTCTTCTTCTTCTTCTTCTTCTTCTTCTTCTTCTTCTCCTCCTTTGACTTTGTGTGAGGAAGGGATTAGCAGAGGTAGGGTGAGCGAAAGGGGGATGAAAGGGGTTTGTCCATGTGTCGTTTTTGTATTTTTTTTCTCAGAAATGTGGAAAGTTATAGTTTATGAAATCCAACAAAATTATAAACACGTAGTTACGCAAAAATGAAACATGTATCAACGAAAAAAATTGTCGCACATACTTTAAAAAAACACGTACGTGCTTAAAAAAGAAGCACGAAAGCGAATATTTTCATGATTAAGATACTTTGACTCACGTATTTTAGGAAGAAAGTCGCGCGTACACAAAAAAGGACATCATGTATGAAGTAACCCGTTTTAAGAACGCGTTAGTACGTAAAAGAAGCGAAACATAAGCACGTTTGGCGGACAAACCCGAGATACGACAATCGTTTCGGGTAAATGATTTTTTTCTTTACCCGAAAATGATTTTTGGAATAATTATCATTATCATTTTTATCCACTTTCCATCAATTAACAGCCTCGAATTAGATTTATATCCACCATGCAGCACTCAACAGCCGAGCGTAGGCACCCGTAGGCGCAGCTCTTGTTGCAACCAAGCCCTGGTTATTCTTTCTATCATTATCTTTTTTTTTCTTTTTTATAAAAGTCATTTCGTCATTATAAAAAGCTGCCTATTAAGTGGCGCGTCTCAAAAGATAAATAATAACGGAAACTACCGAACGCCTCCGACGATGCATCAGGATTTACGATTATTGGAATTTTTACTCGGAAAACAGATGTTTATATGAATTACTCGCAGTTTTTGTGGTGTTTATAATACCAGGATAGCAAACGATTTAGAAGGATTTTTTGTAAGTACGAACACATTTTTGTTTGTATCTCATACAGGGAAATAAAGGTATCGATCCTTCTTCGAGAGCACGATTAGATAAAGGGATTCTGCTTTCGCAAAAGTTCTGCTTTATGATAACACTAAACCATTCGATATTTTTTGTTTGTTTGTTTTGATTTCGTTCACTCTAAATCGTAAAGTAGAAGTGTCGATGTGGTAATGATATTTTAACAGAGTACGGTAATAGAAAAAAAAACAAAAAAAAAAACCAAACAGATATACGTAATTCAAAACAACTTCTAACACTCTAAGATGGATCTTTCTTTATTTTATCTTTATTCTTGAGTTGATGTGTGTGTGTGTGTGGGGGGGGGGGGGTATGTTTAACTGCCGAATGGAAAAAAGCAAATATTGCATCAAGGTACTGCAAGCATTGGTTGTACTCAATGTGAATCAACATTTATTTTGAAAATACTATTTCAAAACTTTTTTGGTTTGAAAAGAAAGATTAGGTGGTTATGACTAATATCAGACTGCGCAAATAAGCAGGCTGATCTTTGTCTAAATCTCCTGCCAAACCGGTTTCAGTACGACAAGGGTTAATAAATGTGATTCCTCAAGTGAAAGTGTCACCCTAGCCCGACTGACTGAGCGGGATTTCACATGACGATTAAGATCAACTCTAAAATACGCTATTTGTATATTTTATGACCGATCTACCTACCCACCATCCCACCCTATCTTTTTATTCGCGTATTCTGCGTTATTAATGAACTGGCAGGGCGGGGCTTAGCCGTGACGTAATTTGGCGAGTTATCTTTTAAATATTTTAGGTTTAATGAATTGTAAGTCGGCAATAATCGGGAACGCATGCAAATAACTTTATGCTAAAATCTAGAGGGTAAGCGTGCTTAGAGAGAGTGAACACATTTCATCGTTTGGTTACCAAAGCATCGTAACTTCAGCTTGATCAAGCTGAGGTTACGAGGATTGGGTTACCAATCTTTGATTAAAGGTCTCTAGTTATTTATATCGACTCTCTTTAGAAGTAAGTTAATTAAATAAAAGCTGATTTACCCTAACCTTAAGTGCAACGACCCGTTATTAGGCTCCACCCTGCCAGGGCATTAATTATGGATTATAACGGGTCAAAAATAAATTAAAGATAAGTAAACATTTACGTGACCTTTCAAACAATTTGAAATCTGCATGAGTTGTATACGCTGAGCAGCCTTGACAAACACTTATATTAGACGATGCTTGACAGCCTATAGATACGATGTTACCTTATCTACGTATAAAGTGCAAAGTGAAGACCCAGGGCAGACAGGCGGAGACTTTTATTTGCATGCATATGAAATTGATAGAATTGCCGCACAAAGGCTCAATAATCAATTCCAACAGTTATCGCTGCCAATTAAATTGCGTATGAATTCATTAAAATGTCAAGTTAAATCATCTCGCATGAATTTAGACTTCAATTAAATAACACAGAACCAGTGGGGAAGCCATATGGAACTGATTTGAACTGTGTACAACATAATTATTATGATACTCTTCATGACTCAACTAATTTCGTCTATATGGAGTAAAACTTATCCGATTTTGAGAATTTCCAAATCTGAAAATACAACACTTCTCCACAAAGCATACGGTTCAAAGTTATTAGGATAGGCAGCGTATCGCAAAACAGCATTGACATACGGCGTTGCAAATGATATTCTTTAAAAATTGGTGCGATTAAACCTACACGATATGCGATATTTAAATGAAAATATGACGGCGAAAAAATAGAGAAAAAAATGCCCGAGAAATCCCAAGAAAATCCCTTGCACAAATTTTTCCGATGGCGGATCCAGATGGGGTTCAGGCGGGGGGGGGGGGGGAGGGCGGTGTCAAACGAACCCCAACTGAACATCAGTTATTTGATAAGCGTGTAGAATTTCGTTACTGCTGTTAACGACATATTCCTGTTATACAGAAAGCTTTGACTCACAGACAGTGTAGACTAAGATAAGTCTGCACATTTGTGCGAGAGGGGATGTGGTGACTGTCCTGGCATAATGATAATAAAAACGCACAAACCAAATTGATCGGCGCAATGAATACTGTCAATAAGTATGCTATTAACTACCGAATTGATTTCTGTTTGGTAAAGGGTTAAATAATAAGGGTAAGATAAGATTTACTTTGTAAAAGATACCTTAGAGCTGATAAGCCCATTGAGTGGCAGATGAAAACAGGTAGCAGTATTCACTATGCCGCTGAAACTATTTAGTATAATGAATGTCACTTTGTTTTAGTGCATGTCTGTTTATCGATAGAGAAACACCCGTGTTTATTGTTGTTTGCATTTTCTAGTTGAGACCAGTCTTATTGGAATCAGTACACAGGAATATACAATAAACAGAAGGTATGTACGTTGAGTTTCTCTTGCGCAGACATTTCACATGATAAAATGACTAAATTTGCAGAGACATTTTGAAAGTATATATAATTGTGACAAGGTAAATAATAACACATTCGCAGCGAAAGGCGGTTCTTTATGAATCTAATGCAAGATGCTTAATTTTCTCGACTGGACGAGTCCGATAGAATAATAAATGTGTTATGTAATGTATAAATACAAGGATGCGAGTTAACAATCGTACCACGCTTAGTACCCAAGAGTACGCTAGTACGCTTACGATTATAAAAAATATTTTGTGGGAAAGTGCATGAGTGTTAATTTGATTCTCTTAAACGAATTTGTTAGAAGGCCGTGTTGAAAATAAGCCTTGTTGTCTTAACATGTTACCTTCTTTAAATAAAGTTATTATTATTATTATTATACCACAATACGAAAAAAAACAAATCGTCAGACACCCTAAAGGTGGCGCCCTTGTTTTTTGCTTAAATTATATGTCAAAACCATTTAGTTGTTTTCAATGCCTATGCTATATTCACGAGAGTAAGATGCGACAAGTAATAAAATATAAAAGGTATTGAATAGGTGGTTCGGTTGAATATTTTCTTATTTTAGATGATGAGTTTATTTGTTATTTTATGATATGATCTGGATTTTCGGAATAAATCGACAAACTTCTCCCAATTCGTTGTTTAAAATTTTTGGCTCATTATTTGATTAAACGCCATGTGTTAAATGAAATCATCACATTACCGTGAGTGTGACGTCATTTTCACACAAGTATCCCTTTCACACGTTTACCTCATCTGCATAGTTATTGTACTACTTTAAGATAGCAATGGACACATGGCGTCATTTTTTTCGCCCAATGAATTTTTTTCTTGCTCTTGTTGTAGATTTACATTGTGTAGTCATTATATCAAAATTTGAAGGTACCTTTCCATGCTCGTTTTCATGCTAGAGTTATCTGCCCTTGGGTGGTATTGGCCATTTTTCAGAAAAACAGTTTTACTCGTTTTAGGTCTAGTATAAACTCAGTACCAGCTTATAACTATAAAACACATACATTTTGATAGACCTTATACATATACACAATGGACGTTGCCAATAAAATCCCTCTTTGTTCAATTGTATTTGCATATTTTGCCTTCAAAAATTAAAATGCACGAATTTTTGTAATTTTACGGGGTAAAAATGCAACAAAAACCTATTTTTTAAAGAAATTACTCAATGAAATTTTCTTAATTTCCAATATGTTTAAAACCCATATTTTTCCTTTATTTGTTAAAAAAAATCAGCATACCTTTCCATGCAAATAAGAAAGTTTTCGTTATTTTAAAGTGACCCCTCCTGTTTAAATGACGCTTTTAACACATTTTTATTGTTAAATTTAATGATCCAGTCATTCAATTGATATCAAATGTTGAAAAGAAGCTAAGTTATGAAATTTTACCATCATTATTCTAAGTTATTTTCATAAGCAGAATCTTACGAAAACTGATATTTTTTAAACAACGCGCAAAAAGAGCCGTAAAATAAACGTAAACCCACTTCCGGTTTATAGAGTAGGGAGGCCGCTGTCCATTGCCATCTTAATAACACCCGCATAACATCAAAAATTTGACTCCGGCGACATAGGTCTAAAATTCTTATATTACAATCTATGCAATGTTATGAGTTTCCAGGGGAACATTCTTAGTAAAAAAATGCTTTGCTTTTCTTTTTTTCTGTTTCTTCCTCTGTTATTTTATCACAATAATCTGCCCTGCGTTCAGGATTGCAAAATGGTGCAAGCTGTTTTCCAGTTATACCCCGCTTTGCACGAACACTTTCGTGCAAAGCGGGGAATAATTGGGAAACTGTTTAGACTGTTTTGTCATCCTGAACGCTGGGCTGATACTGTATATCAATGCCTATACCATATCCGCCAGCCTTGGTGAGTTTTCCCAGAAGAGATCAAAAATTGATTTCACAGCTCAATTTATGCAATATGACTGGTTTACGAGGGAATATCAATAGTCGTAAAAGGCCATGTTTCTAGTGGATCGATTAATCCTGTCTGTGCTAGCAATTTTTCATTCAATTTAGTCAACGCTTATCCCCATCAACGCACCATTTTTCTAACAAATTATTTGGCTGCTATTCAGAAGTCGTAGAGCTATCTTTCCTTTATCCGATATATGTATAGGAACGCTGAACATTTATAGAAGAATAAATCGTTAGTTCTTCTCATGTTGAACACAAAGCTTTGGTAGACAGTAGAGGCTAAGAATAGACACGCACTCCGATCTTAGCCTTCACAGACGGATTTTTGAGGGAAAAACTTGAGCAAATGTACAAAAAAATGTGAAATATAATAAAAGAAATTTATTCATCTGAAATAAAGCTAAGATCAACAGGTTAAGGGATAATAATCACAACATTCAAGCCATCTAGCTTATCCATATGAATCCTTAGAAATATGACACGTCACGCGAAAAGGGACCATGTATTAGTGCGTAAAGTGTCGACCCTTGTTAGACTACGCGGACTACGCAGACTGACTAGGGTAGAAACTTTTGGTACTTTACTTATTTTCTGAATCTAGATTGATCAATCAACCTTCCCGTGAAAGAATTTTTTGAAATCCGACTTCTAATTGACCTCTTCTAGTACCAATCTCTTTTTCAAAAATTTATTTCAATGGTTTCCTAGTTGGTCCTCTTTTGCGTGACGTCTCAGTAATACTTCAGAGTTGTGAGCAATAAATCTTTCTGATTATAAATCATAAAAGAAACATATACATGTAGTAAAGCTGACTGGCGTCTGCTAAATTGTTGCAGACGAACTTGTTCCAGGATAAATGCAGAATTTTATGTCGTCTGCATAATTTTAATCGCTTTATTCCACTAGCTTTTCGATCCTTTACTAGTTTTAGACCTCCCCTAGTTTCAGGATACAAACCCTTTTGTGGATGTTTCAGAATTTAAATGTTGAAGCGGAAATGATTGCTAAAAGTTACATTAAGCGAACTATTTTACCTTGAACGCCCGGCATTCCGAAGTTGAAAATGACAAAAATGTTTGTTAATTGATAAATAAAAAGAAGCCAAATAAATAAACTACAATACTAAAGTAACTTAGCGACAATCATTTTTTCGTATTGAGAACAGCTAATTTTAGATTTTACAAGTATTATAACCTTTTGAATCCAAATGAATGTAAATAGAAGAGAGAGTGCTTTCTACGTAGATAAGGATCGGGTAAGCTAACGTGGCTGAGAAATGGGAAGCTAAATTTTAAAAAGACTTTAAGCCATCGTTTAATTAGAGGTAACTCGTGAAAATAGTTCAAAAAAGTATATAACAATAATTTCCAAATTTATAAACCTGCTCTGTGATCAGGATGTAAAAACGCTTCGCGAGCGCTATGAGATGATACCCCGCTTTGCACTTGCACATACAAGGTATCATTTCGAAAGCGCTTCGCTAACGCTTTCATCCTGAACGCAGGACAGATTTGACAAAGGGGCAGGTAACAAGATTATATTACTGTGGTTCAATTTTGTTATTTACATTATCTACACTAAAAGTTGTAAACTCTTTGCCTGAACGCCATGTTGAATTTTTGGTAACTAACCGATTCCCCAGATCCATGATTTCTGTTGAAAGATGAATTAGTAAAGCGTATTCCTTTTCATTCAAAGGCCTCCGTTAAAGCTCAGTTGGTACTGCGTCGGACTGTCAATCTAGGTTCGCTCCCCGACGATGGCACTCATCTTTTCTGACTTTTTGTGTCCCATCAAAGGGTTGAATATCGTAGATCTATGTGTAATAGTAGTTGGCGGCTAGGAAAGGATGAAATGGAAATACCAGAAAACCATTGTTAGGTGCTCCAGCCGCCGCGAATAACTTAAAGACTGTTGAAAGCGGCGTTAAACCCCATTTAATCAATCAATCAATCCTTTTTATTGAAAAGTCAGGGTGGGGATTTCTATTAAACATCTAGGTATCTCTTGTATATTCTTTATGACAATATTTGTCATTGTTTTTTAAAAAAGGTTCCAATGGTTTCTAAATACGATCATTTTCACTGATTTATAATAAAAGTCCCTATGATGTCCGAGAAGCGAATTGCTTTAACAACTTCAATTTTAACATTCGTAAATAAATGCATTGTTTTATCTTACGACAGTCTCATTCATTTAAGCTTTTGCTACGACGATGGTTTCTCATCCTTTTATTGCTGTCAAAATTATCATTATTATAACAGTAAATAACATAGTAAAATTTGCAAATTGAATGAATTTTGAAATATTTTGAACTGATTTGAATGAATGTGATGTGAGTTTTGAGTTAAAATAAAGGGAGGTAATCCAATATCGCTAATTGTATTCAGGATGAACAACATTTATTACCTACGTTTAATAAGATATGCATACAAATTCTATCAATAGCTTCCTATTTCTTCAAGAACATATCGGACGCCTATAATTTGATTTATGTCATTGAAGTCACGATTTTACTAGCCATATTTATTTTGAAAGTAGTTGCTGGTTTTATCTTTATAAGTGATTTTGGAGCGTTTTTGAATGGGTTGAGTGAGTGCTTGGAATGAATGAAAGGAGCGATGGGTGAGCGTTGAATCTGTTTTTTTTTCTTATTTATTATGAATGTCAATTTCAAAATAAAACTAACTGTATTACTATATACTGTACACCCTCGGTAATATACTCGCTGTTACTGTTATTGAAAATTTTGTAGAATAAATATAGAGTAGATATTGGTGTGAAAAACGCTGCCTATGAAAGGATAAATATCAAGTACTTTAGAAATTCTGAGTAATTAATGAAATATGCGATCGTTTGTATGATAACGGGATGAATAAGGACAGATTTTCTGTCAATGACAAGCTTCAATTATATGAGCTTGTTTGACCTGTTTTATAAAGCTTTAGTAGATACACAATTTCTTTTAATTGTGTCAAGTAGTAGTAACAACAAAAACAAAAACAACAACATAAAAACTTTATCGCCCTTCTCTTTATCTCTGGTAAAACTCATGGATATGTTCAATGGATTTGAATGGCTAATGTCAAATTGTCAAACAAGAAGGGTAACCCATTATATGTATGTGGTTCAATGTAGTCAAGAACATTTATTTGCGAAAAACTCTAAGCTGACAAACGAAAAGTACGTTTCCAAGACATAAAGTGTCATAGGAAGCTCACGTGCATCAATTTCCACCATATATAGACAGGCTGCCAAAATAGTAATGTGTAAAAACGTCTAAGTGTTTTAGTGTATTTTGTTTTATAGAGTTGTTGAATTCAGCATATTTGAGAAATTGCCTGGCAACGATTCTAAACAGTGTGTAATGGAACTCTATTAATATATATGAATCATTTACAAAATATTCCAGGGCTTCAGACTAACAGTGTTGCATCCCATTTCCCTTGCCGCTATATTATCATTCATTTTTCGATTTAACTGTGTTATGTTTTCTTTGTTTTACAATAAAAAAGGTTCGGTTGCGTTATTATTTTGATTGTATTATGGTCTTTTATTCCAAAATGCACAAAGCCGTTAATATCCTTGACAGGCATTAAAAACTAACTAGCTAGGCCAGATCCTTAGAGAAGAATGGTCTGTTATTCCCCAAAGAGTAAACCATAACTTGACATGCAGAGGCGCTGTCAGGCTATTATTGACAGTGCCGGCTCTCATACTCGTTATTGAACGAAATGCAATTGAAAGAACACCTTTTCAGACCAAATTCGATTTTTTTCGATTTTCAATAAAACAGACCAATTTCTAGGGTTTCTCTGTTTGATCTACATTTAAAGTCTTCTTATCATTAAAAATCTTTTTTTTTTCTTCTTAAAATTTGATTAACTGATAACAATCGACCATTTTCCAACATTCTTATAATCAAATTTCATTTTTTCCTGAAATTAAAGTATTTAAACGTTTTGGTGCTTGTCAATTTCACGATGTTTTAACTGTATATAATGATTTGGTCACTTTGAATGAAGTCTTTGATTTTTTCGAAAGATTTCGAAGCTTTTTGAACGATTTTGGAGCGTCGGTTTTGAGTGGTTGGAACGGGCTATTTCAATGAAGGACTGGATCGCTTAATCGAGCGTTTAAGAATGGTTTTAATCGAGGTACACTGAATGTTCATTTCACGAAGTTATTAACTATACGCCTTTACAAGAAATGTGGCTTCTTTAATTCTGTATTTATAAACTACATTCAGGAAAATATACCGAATATCATTCACAGATGTTGAAAAAAAAAAAATCATCAACGTAGCCCGACTTTAAGGAGCTTTGACTGACTTATCAAAGTACCTCGCTAGTTATTATTTTGCGAAGTATGGTAGCAACATTTGAAGGGTGGTGCTCACTGAATTTCCAACATTTTGCAATGAAATGTAAGGCAATTTTTAATGCAATGACTTAAATTTAGACACTAACATTGGAAGAAAACAATACTTATGAGGACAGGTAAAAATACTTAAACTGAGTTTTTCGATTCTCTAGTCCATCAGTGTATTCTCTAAACGCAAAGCGAGTTGTACATTGTGTCGGTAAAATTTGCCACAAGCATCAACAGAGACTACTTAATGCCTGGGCCTGTGCGGAAGACTTCCAACAATTTCAAATATGCGCAAAGCAAAGACTCTGACCAGCTTGTGCATCCGCACCGTCGGACCAGAGTCTTCCCTTCGCGCTTTGTAGATGGATAAGGTCTCAAGGTATCAATAGACCATTAGGTAATTTTCTATTTTTAGTATGTGGCTGTCTACGCTACCAAATGTCTGTACCTCACTTATATTTCAAATTGTTGGAAATGTCACTAACAGACTCTCTTTCTGTTGAGCGTTTCCGTATAGACTAAAGTTTGAGTAAAGTTTTATGAGAGATTTCGTCCTCTTATCAATCTTTATAGGCCCCCTCGGAAGGTTGCGTGTTATCAAAATATAGGTCGAATAATAAGCCATTTTATATGCCTTAATAATCAAGATTATGTCGGTTTAGATAAGATATGACAGTTCGTTATCCCGGGATCTTGATTCTGTGGAAAGATCTATCTAACGACTTGGAAAGCTATACAGACAAGACAGTCCGCAGGCGAACGAAATGTCCAAAGCCGTTACTTGAATAAACATCCAGTCAGAAAAAATATATATCTTGCAGTTTTCATATTAAAAGAAAAAAATAAATCACATCATATTGCGAAAGTCAAGAACCGTCAAAGCAACGATCAATCGGCTAAGTCCGCCTTGCCATACGTTCAAGTTGAAGTGGTTCGTGTAACGTTTAAAAATGGTATCCTGCTTTGAACGTGTACTCACTTTTTTAACGCCAAGCAAGCAAAATTGTATCATGAACCAGTGGCGGATCCAGTAGGGTTCTGGGGTATAAACGAAACCCCTCTGAAACCTACTGATTTATATTCATGCGGAATTTCAGTTTACCCATTCGGCGAATCACGATATATTAATTTAGGCAGACAGTAAAGACTAAGATCAGCCCGCAGTTCTGCAGTCTGGTCTTAGCATATACTGTCTTTCGTCTTCTTGATCTTGAGGCAGACTCGTTAATATGTCCAAAAAAAAAAAGGAAATTTGTTCAAACAAAATTTAAATTCAACAGAAAAAAAGTAAATAGTGATCTTCCAGGAAAATGACCCCCTATTTGTATGTGCGAACCTCTTTATAGAAATCCTCGATTCGCCACTGAGGACGCAGGACAGGGCTATCCAGTTATTGTTGTTGTTGTTGTCGATGTTGTTGTTTACAATATGATCCCTTGTCGTATACTTTTGTTATCGTATTATTCCGATTTGGAGGTATGTGTATTGTTTGATCGCTCACTCAGTGATCCATTCTTTCATTCAAGACACTCACTCACACCATTCAAAAAACGCTCCAAAACCGCTACAAAGTAAGATCAACAACTACAATCAGAATAAATTCCCTACTAATAGTGCATGATTTCATGAACTTTATTTAATTTGGAAGCGTCTGATTGGTTTATAAAGAGATAGAAAGCTATTTAAATCACCTTAATGTAATAGATAATAGCGTTTTTTGTTCCTCTCAAAAATATAGCGATAACGTATTAATCCCATTTTATTCCATTCAATACTCGCTCCACACTCTTGTTTAGGATCATTCAGAAATAATTTCAAAATCATTCACCCTGTCAATTATACGATGTTGTTTCCTGAAGCAGCAATCCCCTTCTTGCATGACTTAAACATTATAACGGATAATGCTATCAGAGAACCCCGTAAGGCCTCTAGGGACCTCTTGCCCCATATATCTTTATCAAAACTTGGAAGATCCATCCAGCTGGTACAAATCAAACTGTACACAGCTCAACTTTGTTATTTCCTAGCTACAGGTGATTATAAACAACTATAACATTATCCTCATTTTGTTTCAGATCAAAATACACCGAGATGTATTACAAGAAAATCTGAACATTTGCCAGAATTATGGGTTTGCGGTTCGTTCCGCCTTCTTCGAACATGATTGGAATTTTTCCTGTTTATTCTGTTGAAAGGGATACCATTGTGCAAAGAAAACTTTTTAGGATTTGATTGTCAGAGGAGACAGTGATGTACCCGAAACCAAGTGATATTCAGTAACACTCTTACGTCTTAATGCTGTAAGTAGTTGTGGAGTTTTTATCATGGTAATTGAGTTATTATGACAGCAAATGCTTATGAAGAAGAACATATTTTTGTTTTTTTGTTGTTTTTTTTTTTGCAAAAACTATATCAAATGAAATGTGATATATATAAAGTACTAATGCAAAGTTCGAAAGGTTCTGGGATGTTGAAATATTGTGAAAATGGTATTTTTTTTAAAAAAAAAAGGTACACCATCATTTTGAACAACTTTTTTTTAAAATTCCGAATCGTATGTATAGAGAAAGTAAAATAATTGAGGTATATCAAATAAAGTAAAATAAATAGGTTACCCATCGAATATATGTATATTGAATAAACTTGCACATCAACTTCGAAAAATAAAACGAAACTGAAAATTAGTTATTATTTAATGTAGTAAAATTCTAAGAAAACGATTTAAAAATAATTATCAATCTGACGATTTCTGTATCTTCATTTTTTTTATTATTATTTATTTATTTTCATTTTAGTTGTTCATACCAATGATCTTAAAAAAAAATAACACCAATGGTAACTGAACACCAAGAATCAAACATCATTCGGAACATCGCTCGGCCATTTCCGTAATCTGGAACATACTTCAGATGTAGATTCTATAAGGCGGATGGATATGTAACAAAATTGTGCATTTTGTTAGCCGGAAGCAATGTAAGAGAAACTTGTGCATCAAACGGAGACGTATTCTTTAGATTTATATTTTTAAGAGTCTAGTAAAGACTCTAAAGATGAAGCATTTTCAAAAATAAGACTTTTAAGCCGTTGAATAGGAATGTTTAGAGATTTAAACAAGAAATCGAAGAATTCACAACATTGGCTGAAACGAGTAACGTAAGCGACGTCGAATGTTCTCACTCAAAATTCGAGGGCCTACGCCATTTAAGTGATCTCATTAAGTATTTCAAGTAATACCTGCCTAAAGAAGATGAAAGTGACAAAAGACTTACACTTCAAACTTACAAATGTGCAGATTTGCTTTTTAATAAAACAAGAAAAGGTTTGTTTTTTTTTCAAAAATGAATTAAATGCCTTGTACATGCTTATGAAACAATTTTCCAAGAAACCAGTTCTTTCACTGAAGGTAATAAAACATTGCTTTCTTTCAAAATTGCAGATTTGCTTTTTCATAAAACAAGAAAAAGTATGTGTTTTTTTTTCAAAAATTAATTAGATGCCTTGTACATGCTTATGTAACAAATTTCCAACAAACCAGTTCTTTCACTGAAGGTAATAAAACATTGCTTTCATTATTTAACAAAGTCGTTTTGGGATCTTCATGAGGAAAATTAGCCAAGCGGACCAGTAATAACGGTACAAATCACGTGTCATTTAAGTTTAAGATGACATCACCGTCGATATGCTTATTAGCATGTACAAATAAGGAATAATGGACGTTTCTTCTGTCAAATGATTAAGGTTCATGTCAAGTGTCTGAGACCCAATTTTAAGGGTGCTTCCTTAGCCATGAAAAAGCAGTAGGTCCAGGTAAATTGTATATCAAAATGAAGCTATGTTTAAGCACAAGCAGATGAGCAACATAAGGCCACCATAGCTATAGCGGTAAAGCCAATACATTGTTGAAAAGGGTCATTTCGTACAGAACAAGCAACTGCATGACGGTTGGATAAAATTGGCTCATATTTTAACAAAGTACAGTCTAAAGCACCACCCAGGTACTGCTGCAACCTTAGATATAAAACTCGGTCTCAAAAGGCTCCTTTGAAACAATCAATTGCCATCTATTTTTTCAACATACTTGTCAAACCGGTTTGGTCTGTTTTCGAAATAGATATAAGGTATGGAGCAACAGCACACCAAAATATTGTGAAATATTTTCTGCGATTTATTTCAAATTATAGTTTTTGAATTCAATGCTCTATAATAAATTACTATATATTTTTTCATTAAGTGAAATAGAAATTTATATATTGCTAAACAACCTTACAGGTATATAAACTATTAATGTCCATTCATGTTGTGATAACACACCATATTTTACAAAGATCAACACGTTTACAAAATTAGAATGACATATATAACATATGTGTTTATAAAGTAAGTCAAAATGAATTGCTTGCATAACTAAGTTTTGGAATCGAGTTTTATACTAACGTTTGTAGTAGTACCCGGATAGTACTTAAGTCTGTACTTTGTTCAAATATGGGCCAATTTTATCTTACAGTCTTGCAGTTGCTTGCTCTGTACAAAATGACCCTTTTCCACAATGTTTTGGCTATATCACTATATGTATGGCAGTTCTGTGTTGCTTAACTGCTTGTGCTCATGAATAGTTTGGTTTTGATATAAAATATACCTAGACACACTGCTTTTACTTGGAAAATGAAGTGTTTTAAAATTTGGCCTCAAACACTTTACATGAAACTTAAAATAAAACCACGTATTTTACTATTTTTTCTATTTTCTTACCCTAAACAGCCTCCATCACCCTTCGTGTTTAAGAAGGATGGAAAATGCGCAAGTATTAGCATTCACTGGATAGACAAAATAATTATTTTGAAATCATTTTATTTTCAAAAAATATTTTTCAGAATGGTATTACGTTGAAGTTAAGATTTTACCGGATGTAAATCTTTCATTTAAACATTGGTCCAATTAGCAGTCAAACGGTCTATAAGACAACAAAATATACCAAATGGTGTTATTTAGGCAGATTTTTCTAGATTACAAATCAAATATTTCGAAAGCTTCGGCAAATCTGCCAAAAGAACTCGTCCGACACAATTCCCATACAAATTCAAGAATCTTTGAAATACAATATCCTAATTGATAACTTATTTATCTTCAATTACAGGTGAGGCCCATCAGGGTACAATTCAATCCAGATGACATATTGTTAACTGATGTCTGGTAGTATTGCGTGCAATTCAAGAGATAGTGACATTTGCCCTCGCTTATTACGATGGGTTTGGGAAACAAAACTAGTGAAAAGGGCTCCTCAATAGAAGATAATGAAGAACCTGCACAACCTGTTATCAAAGAAGCAATAGACGAGGAGTCGACATCGAGCGAAAAAGATAGTTCTTTGGCTGCAGAGGTAAAAGGAAACCAGCCCTACATTCAGGATGACAATACAGTACAAACAGTTTGCCAATTATTCCCGCTTTGCACGCAAGTGCACGTATAACACACTGGCTAATTGGCCGAGTGGTTAGCACCCTCGACTCGTAACCTGGTGGTTGCGGGTTCGAGTCCCACCGGAGGCTGGTAGTGTATTTGGGCAGGACACTTTACAAACAGGGCCCCAGTCCACCCAGCTGTAAAAGTGGGTAGCAGTGGTTAGAACCCATTGCCTCTCTCTCAATGTGTAGGATAAGATCTGGAAAGAGTTAGGACCATGATGGAAATAAGAGTCATTCGACCCTTTTTCGTGTTATCCTCGAGTAATAAAAAAAAAACGCGGGGTATACTTGGTAAACTGTTTTCACCGGTTTGTTATCCTGAACGCAGGGCTGTTATGAGGCACATGTATTGTAATATTAATATCTTTGTTTATCCCTAAACACACTTCGTATTTCTTTTCAAACTTCACATGTATATTTTCTAAACTATTATTTTAATACGGTTTAATATGAATTAATAGAAGTTCACTTACATGCATGACATGCTTTACATTAATTGACGCATGAAAAGCAACAAACACTCTTATTCCCTCCCCCTCCACCCCCTCCTCCCCTCATTCAAGTCTTTTCCAACAAATTTTATACAACCGTATGGTGAAAGTGGTTATAAAAGTGACTCACTAACTTTACAACCTCATATTACCTGTAAAAAAATCAAATAATTCTTTCGAATTGTTCGAGGCAATATGCTGTTCAAGATCGAACATAATTTTTTTTTTTGTATTATGCTTTCAATGTTTTTTGTTCGAAGTTTTAGACTATATAACTATTCAGTTTCTATATTCTGTGATATTGTGATATTGTGATGTGGGTGTCCTCAATCCCTCCAAGATTGGAATTTGTGTTTTTGAGATAAATCTTTCTAAATTTTTGCTTTGCAATTTTGCAAATTTACACTTTTGAATTTTGTGAATATATTTTATTTGGTTGGATTAAACAATGCATTAATTCCACTGAAAATAAAGACATACAGCTAGTGTCAATTTGGTTTTTTGGTAGACAAAATTTACTATTTCTAAGTAGTTCAGAAGGATGCTAGAAGATCCTGGATATTTTTGAATTTGTTTTTGTCTATTCTGTAGTTCTCGTCCTCCAAATCCAAGAGAAATAGATAACACCCTTAACACTGGTTAGTTCAGTTAAAGAGCCTCCCATCTACAGCGTATCATGAACTGTAGATACGATGCCCGAGAACTGAAAAGGTCAATGCAGACTATTATTTGTTGTTGTTGTTATCGTTGTTTTCACCATTTAACATAAATAAAGTATGTGTACAAAAGTTATGCCACATAATTGAGTATAATAGGTTCTTGAGTTAGATTAATTTTTCTCATTATGTTTTGGAACACTGGTTTTGAAATTACCCAGCTCATGGCCAATAACACTTTTGATTAAAATTCAATTTTTCTATTCTTCATATAGGTGTTTTCCATGTCACCTTACATTATTTAAATCTTGTTCTTATACACAACTATATTTGCATGTCACATCTACATTTCTTAATTTACGTTATATTACATGTTACTTTTAGTCTATTGGGTTAACAAAGTTGGAGAATACAAAAATATTAATCAACAAAAAAAAAAAAACACCCACGCATACATCCACCATCTTCACACACTCATTCATTAGACATTTAACAGAAAAAAAAACACATAACACACAATATTGGAGACATGGCACTGCACACTATCCATAATTTCTATATTAGTAATTTATTATTATTTTTTTTACGAAAATCATGTTAAAGATTTGGAAGAACAGTTAGGGTGCTTTTATTTTTATTCGATGCAGGGGTTATCGGCTATATTTGGATTATAGACTTTTTTTTAAATACATTAGGTTTGTACAAAGTTCATCCATGTTTTATTAAACGTTTCTATTTCATTGTTTAAAATTGCTTGTTCTTTGTACATATTGTATTTTTTCAAGATGTATGACATGGACCCACATACAGATGGACGACATTTGTTTTTTCGACATTGAAAGATATATAGTTTGGTGAATATTAGAATTAAGTTTTTTGCTATGCTGTTGTCCGTATATCCAAATACAACAGTTTTTAAGTCAATCGAATTAAACAATTGGTTTTGAAATCTTATCAAGTTTGTAAATATCGGATTGGTGATTTCACAATGCCAGAAAATATGATCTATGGTTTCTCTGTTCTCATTGCAGAAAGTACAGTTGGGATTATCAATGTATCCAATTTTTTCAAGATAATGGTTTGTGCCCAGGATTCTGTGCAAAATTCTTACTTGAAACCACTGAATTTTAGTGTCTGTACTTATTTTAAAAGGCAATGCAAAAATGATTTTCCAGTCTTTTTGGCTGAAGGTGATATTTAATTTATCTTCCCAGCGTTTAATACATACAGGCATATTTTTATTCGAATTCAAGTTTTTATAAATCTCTCCTGTACCTTTGGAATTGGTTAGTATAGTTCTAAGAAAAATCGGAATGTGGGGTCTTTGATATGCCAAAGGGGGTATATGGCCATCGAACATAAATTTATGAATCCCGAGGCTCAAGCTTAGAATAGCACGGTTATTTTAAAGATATTGTATTCATGCTCATACAATTTGTCTACCTTATTACAGGATCCACTGAATTCAGACCATGAACCATGCGAAGTTGACAGCGATATTCAAGAAGGACAACAACTGTTTATACTCAGGTTCGTCGCCATAACAAGTACGGCTATATCTGTGATTCTTTTAGCAATTGTGATAATTCTAGCGTTTCATCTTGGGGCAGTAAGATACTGTTTCCAGGGACAACCAATGATCCAGCGTAACTATGACAACCCAAGCATCTTTGACGACATGACTCCAACCGAGTTTAAAGCAGTTCGGGATTTTATGATGACAAAAACTAGTATAGGTCTTGTGCCAATAGAAAAAGCTAGAGTAAACGATAGCTATATTTATATGATAGACCTTCATTTGCCTCTAAAAGGTTTTATATTGAAATATTTAGACAGGGGAAGTGTAAGGTTAAAACGATCCGCAAAGGTTGTCGTCGTCAGGGGAGATTTAGACAACCCAAAAGTAGAAGAATACCTCGTGTCTCCATTACCAAATCCAAAAACACTCAGGTTGGCCAGAAATCCTTCATACGTCCAATGGCCAGTGCCTTATACAAGCCGTCCCATGGACCAAGTAGATTATCGTTATATTAAACCATTGATTAAAGAATTCTCTGAGAAAATATATCACATATTAAAGGAGAGTTTCGGCGCGTGGTACCATAATTGTACACAAGGTGTTAATTGTCTGATATTCCAAGATACCGCACCACGTGGTAAATCAAGCGGTGATAGAAAATCGTGGTTCAGTGCATATCGAGATGTAGAAGGATTTCATATACATCCTGTTGGTTTAGATATACAAGTTGAACATTCGTCGACAGACGTTGGAAAATGGAAAGTCGAACGTATTGTTTACAATGGTCATCTTTCATATACCGTCACTGATCTCATTAAAAAATATAATGACAATTCGATTCGAAAAATTGCTCATACAAAACCAATTGGAAGAAGAGAAGAGCTTTATTCATCATTCTTTAGGCGAGGTAGTACCGACAAACATATACCTTTACAGGGACCAAGATTTGTAGAGCCTGATGGTCGCAGGTATACGGTCACTGGTCAACATGTGACATATCTAGACTGGGACTTTGATGTTAGAATGCGCACTTCGACCGGTATTCAACTGTTTGACGTAAGGTTTCAAAGTGAAAGGATTGCTTATGAAATAAGTCTACAAGATGCCGTAACGTTCTACTCCGGTTATGGAGCAGCTCAGTCACACACAAATTACTATCACACGTCTTGGTTAATCGGGGCTTCTTCCTACGAACTCGTTCGTGGCGTTGATTGTCCCGACACCGCAGTCTATCTCAGTACATACCACTTTGCTAATTCCGGTGATCCTGTCTTTTATAGAAACGTTATATGTATCTTTGAAGAAAATGGTGGGATACCTCTTAGACGTCATTACGCTGACGACATGAAAAACGGCTACATATCTTACGGGGGTATAGTTGATTATCATCTTGTGGTCAGACATATAGCTAGTTTGAAAAATAGTGATTTTATATTCGATTATATTTTTCATCTAAACGGTGCCATACAAATACGTGCTTCTAAATCCGGGTATTTACACGCGACCTACAATCTTCCATTTGAACGTAATTACGGAAATCAGATGTATCATGACGTCATTGCAGATGTCCATCAACATTTATTTCATTACAAAATAGACATTGACATAGGCGGTATAGAAAATAGATACTCGATTTGGGATATTCAGACAGAAAGTGTACCACATCCTTGGTATCCGAACTTAAATCGAACTCAGTTGACGATTGATAAATTAAAAATGAAACGAGAAATGGATATTTTAGAATATAGTACAGATAATCCGAAGTATCACGTGATATATAGAGAACAATCCCCTAACAAATATAACTCTAGGCGTGCTTATAGGATAGTAAATACGGCTGAGACTACGTTTTCCTTAGAAGATTCTGACGTCACTAATGCAGCACGGTGGGCAAAATATCCTCTTGCAGTTTTAAAATACGACGATACAGAGGACCAGTCGAGTTCTATTTTTGCTCAAAACGATCCATGGGAACCAGTCGTGGATTTTGAACGATTCGTGCTCGACAATGATACGATTGTTGACGAAGACCTCGTTGTCTGGGTAACCATGGGTGCCTTCCACATTCCGCACACGGAGGACGTGCCTGCCGTCCCGACCACGTGGAATAAATACAGTGTCTTTCTGATTCCGTTTAATTATTTTACTGAATGTCCCAGCGTATCTTCTCCAAATATGGTCCGGATTGAACCGAATGTGAAAACGAGACAATTGAACGTGCAGACTAATGGTGTATCATACAGTAGTGGATGTGCACAGAGGACATACGGACCAGATACATTTTATGGATTTCGAGGAATTTCTTGAAGAATACATAACATGAACCTGTGCGTGACATTTCCAACAATTTGAAATGTTTTTGTGGTGCAAACATTGGGTAGCCTAGACAGCCAAATACTGTAAATATAAAGTTACCTGATTGTCTACAGTTAATTTGAGACCTTATCTATCTACTTATCGCATAGTAAACACTCTGGACAGACTGTGCGGATGCACAGAATGGCCAGAGCCTTTGCTTTGCGCATATTTGAAATTGTTGGAAATCTCAAGCACAGGCTCACATACTTTTATTCATGAATGATCTCATTCAAAGGATATATTATGCTTTTAAAAGATGAAGAGGGTATTTGTTGATTTCTTTGAGGTATGGAACTAAAAACATAATCACACTGTATGAATACGAGAAGCGCATTCATACGTGAGTGTGATAAGGTTTTTAGTTAAATTCCCCCATGAAATCAACAAATACTGTCTTTATCTCTTACAATTTAGTTTCGTGGAGCAAGAACATAATAATTTATCAATACGAAATAGATTTCTTACAAGACTACTTTTTTCGGATGCTTACAAAATAGCTACGTACTCAAAACTGTTTATATTAAGGAATAATACCAAATTTTCAGCCAGCCAAAATGCACGAATCTTGATGAACTGAATAATTAAAAGAAAGGATACAATTTTCAACATACAATGTTATTACTTTAAATGATATATTGATGTTCACGTATAAGTGAGTGGTCGAATGTCGATTTTGTTTTATACCTTTGCAGACAAAATTGTCCTCTGAACTCTCACTCAAACTCGTACACCTGTAAATATCTAAAAAACAATTAGCGAATTACAGTGTATTTGGATAGAGTTTTAAATACACACGCAAATTCAAAAGAGGTTGAAATAGGTAGTATGGGTTTAGGGAATCATTTGCAAAAGCCTATCTCATTTTGAGTCTAGATTTACTAACGTGTGTAATAATTTCGTTTTTGATCACTTCGAAACAAAGGAATAATATGATAAAGACCAGAAAGAAATCAGCCTAATATCATCAATGTAATTATATGAAACCATTTCATGTCAGCTCTTTCTTAGAGTCAAATGATATCATTTTATCACTTTCGGACTTATTAAACTGAAAGAGGCCTTACGTCAAGGATAAAAATGTTCACGAAATGTTTTATAAATGGCACCTCGCTTACGTGCAATGTAAGGAATCATTTGAAAACGTTCGACAACGACATTTTTCATCCCGGATGGAGGGAAGGTCTATGTGAGTTATGAAGGGGCGGTCCCCCTATTTTGGTTTATTTTTACAGAAAGTTATGGATAGACCGATACGAGATTCACCATGGAAACTTCGCCAACCGTACATGGTTCAGGATGAGAAATGACGCAAACTGCTAGCAAAATATATTCCGTTTTGCACACAAGTTCACGTGCCAAGAGGAAAATAATTTGTTCGCACCGTTTTGTCATACTGAACGCAAGGCTTGTTTGATATTGATCACAGATCGTTTTGCGTTAGTGAGATTTACTTATTTACTTTTAGAGGATTTTTCAAAAGGCGAATTGCCAAGATAACCATTTTACTGTGAGAAAAATTAGTGTGATTTTTCTTACAAAGGAGCAAGCGATTTTATTTGTTAAGATTGCCAGGGTTAAGGTCATTCACTTACTTAAAAACGATAATTAAAGAGTTGTTTTCTATTGAATTAAATACAAAGTGCATACAATAGTTAATAAATGCTAAATGAAAAAGAAAAAGAAAACAAGTAAAGAAATACTTTCAAACGCTTGCGTAAATACATGTGTTCAGAAATAATATAATTAAATTAAGAAAAGAATGTATTCATTGTAGGCTATGCCTATTTCAAATTCACTTTCCGTCTCTGTCTCTGTTTCACTCACACAGAAATACAAATCTGCGATCGTTCCGCGACATAGCCTTTATTAAACTTTATTAATTTATTAATTAGAAAAAGAATAATCGCAATCATTGATAGACAAATAAAGTTAAGGCGAACAGTATGTAAGATGGACGGCTTTAAGGCAAGGGATAACAAGGGAGGTAAATATGCTAAACATGAACCAGAAGAAGTGAGGAGTTACTTTCCTTTGATAAAATGTCGATTCATGCTCATTTTGTAACGTAGACAGACCAAAACTTCACACCTACATAATTGGTGGAACGCAGATCCCTCCTCTTGACCGCTGTTACAAGTTCACAACGAACCCTCAGACTTATCAAAGTAATCAAACTGAAAATTCTTGGAAGCGGACAAATAGAATACGTACTTAGTGTATCGTATGAAAAAAATATCTAACGATGTTAGGGGAATTGGTAATTGTCGAGGCTTTGCAGAAGAGTTCCAATGCGCATAGTACGTATCTTATAACATCAATTTACCTTGTTATTGTTGATGTTTCTAACAGAATTGCGAGTTTCTTAAAATAAACGCATTATGTCATTGTTCTAAAAATATCCACGTGATATCATAAAGAATATCATATGGGATGTTATTTGAATAGTTATAGGATGAATTACATAAACGAAAAATCGTCGGAGGGCGACCTGAATATCGTAGCTACAGCTAATTTAAGCTGTAATTAAGTTTAGATCGCATTTATACGATTATACGAAAATTTTGACAAAATGACGAAGTGCACTTGTCATCTTTTTATCAATTTAAAAGCGTTTGATTGGTTAGTCTATGTTTTATTTGACAGCACTTAGCGATCTGTTAATTAAAGACCCGGTTACGATATTTGTCCATCCAACGACAGTCTTAGTTATTGACTGGCGTGCCTGTTTCAATATATCGAAACAAGTATCGGAGGTTAGCGTAGATGGGACAGGTTTACCAGTCTACCATACAAAAACCTGCATGGTAAAAATTAGGTTTTACCTGTCCCAGTATCGGAGGGTAGCGTATATGGGACAGGTTTACGAGTCTATCTTAGTTACTGAGAGCACATCATACCTTACTGCATTTGGATCAACTATGTCCTTCCTTTGCTATACTCACACCACTTATAAAAACAAGAGGGCCGTTGGCCCTGGGTCGCTCACCTGAGAAAAAAGCTTCATTACCTAGGTATGTCCATGCAACCAAAGAAAATGAGATTTTCACTTATTCAATCAGATAACATTTGAAATAATCCCCCCCCCCCTCTGCTCCTCACCTGGTCATTATTTATTTAAGCCTTTTTCATAAAAGGTCTGTGATCAGCTAATCAATGCCAGATATACAGGCTGAGTCTGAGACTTTTAAAGTTTTCTTTAATGAGTTGATCAATCCATATCAAATGTAAAGGCTGTAGGGATTCAAAATTCTCAACAAAGCACCCCCCCTCCCCCAAGATGCTCTGCACCTGGTGAATCTACAGTCATGATTTTAGCTAATTCAATTGATGTCCATATGCTGATCATTCATACCAATTTTCAAGTCTGTAGGACTCCTGGTCCATTAGAAGTTTAAAGATTTCAAAAATGATCCAAAGTTCTACCCCCTCCCCAAGACACTCAGCACCTGGTGACCCTACAGTCATGATTTTAGCTATTTTTATTAATGTCAATATATTGATCATCCATTACAATTTTCAAGTCTGTAGGGTTCCTGATCCAAGAGAAGAATAAGGTTAAAGATTTCAAAATTGATCGAAAGTACTCCCCCCCTCCCCCCTAATGCTCCGCATCTGGTGGCCCTACATTTATGCTTTTAGCTATTATATCTAAGATCCATATACTTATCATCCATGCCAATATTGGAGTCTGAAGGGCTCCTGGTTATTTTAGAAGATGGAGGTTAAAGATTACAAAATTTTCACAAAAGTACTACCCCTTCCCCCCCTGGTGCTCCCCACCTGGTGGCATTACAGTCATGATTTTAGCTATTTTTATTAAGGTCTATGAGCTGATCCTCCATGCCAAATTTCAAGTCTGTAGAGCTTGTGGTTCAGAAGAAGAAGAAGGTTAAAGATTACAAAATTTTCACAAAAGTACTACCCTCTCCCCCATGGTGCTCCCCACCTGGTGGCATTACAGTCATGATTTTAGCTATTTTTATTAAGGTCTATGAGCTGATCCTCCATGCCAATTTTCAAGTCTGTAGAGCTTGTGGTTCAGAAGAAGAAGAAGGTTAAAGATTACAAAATTTTCACAAAAGTACTACCCTCTCCCCCATGGTGCTCCGCACCTGGTGAATCTACAGTCATGGTTTTAGCAATTTTTATAAAGGTTCATATACTGATCCTCCATGCCAAATTTCAAGTCTGTAGAGCTTGTGGTTCAGAAGAAGAAGAAGGTTAAAGATTACAAAATTTTCACAAAAGTACTACCCTCTCCCCCATGGTGCTCCCCACCTGGTGGCATTACAGTCATGATTTTAGCTATTTTTATAAAGGTCCATATACTGATCATCCATGCCAATTTTCAAATCTGTCAGGCTCCTGATTCATCAGAAGAAGAAGGTTAAAGATTACAAAATTTTCACAATAGTACCACCCTTTCCCCCCTGGTGCTCCGCACCTGGAAGCCCAACAGATATGGTTTTAGCTATTTTTATTCAGGTCTATGAGCTGATCATCCATGCCAATTTTCAAGTCTGTAGGGCTCCTGGTTCCGAAGAAGAAGCAGCTTGAAGATTACAAAATTTACCAAAAGTACTACCCCCTCCCCCCCTGGTGCTCCGCGACTGGTGGCCCAAAAGATATGATTTTAGCTATTTCAATTCAGGTCTATGAACTGATCATCCATGCCAAGTTGTATGTCTGTAGGACTACTGGTTGAGAAGTAGAAGAATTTTAAAGATTTTCTTAAAATTTCACTGTTTGTTGCCATAGCAACCAGAGTTTTTCATGGATTTCAATTCTTTTAGCTATTTTTGAAGGGGACCACCTAAGCAACATTTCTGTAAAATTTGGTGTAAATCGGCCCAGTAGTTTAGGAGGAGATGTCGTTTAAAGAAATTGTTGACGGACGCCGGACGACGACCGACGACCGGAAGACCGACGACCGACGGACGGACGCCGGATGAAAGGTGATCACAATAGCTCACATGAGCACTTCGTGCTCAGGTGAGCTAAAAAGACGATTCCAAATATCTATAATTACAAGTAGTTGGTATTTCGTATGAATGCAGTTGCATGTAAATACAACGTGAAATTGACACTCGCCCCGACCAAAATCATTCTAAATGATTCAGCGTTCAATTCGTGCATGCCAAACACACTCAAGCTCAAACCATTCCAAAACGTTTAATATCATTTAAAAATCTCAGCAACTACATTACCCCCCCCCCCCTCCCAAAAAAAATAAAAATAAAAAAATAAAAAATATGTTACACTTAGTGACTTGCATGCATTTTGAAGCGTCTGATTGGTTCGCAAATATATGAAAATATAAGATATATGAAATCTATTTATAGGATCATTATGTATATTTCTAAAAGGAAAAAATAAATATCGCTAATTGCAATCATCGTGAACGCAATTAGCGATATTATGTTACCTCCCTTTAAATTCACTCAAGGCTCCTCCGCCTCATTCTATTTCATTCCGAAATTATTCCAAAATCATTTAATTTGTCAATTCTACGATGGGGGTGACACGGCTTTTCCAAGCAAGATTTTTTTTATCCATTTCTTTTTTATTACTTTTTTAAAGGGAGTGGACGCCATGTCTTTCTTTCCGTGAGATATGAAAAAAAAACACATTCACTCTTGTACATTACTTGGTGTTCTATGTACGATAAACCGATCCTTTTCCTCCCTTGGTTTTCTTTCGTAGATTTTACGTACGTCAACTTTAGTCTAACGTTGACTCGTCGGTGCTCTCCTTCAAACGGTAGGCATCATGTTTTTACAGTAAAAAGATCTACATGTACTTACTATCTTTGGACCAACTTATTTCAAGTTGTTGTATTTTCAGCCGGAAACCAGCTCTACGTTCAGAATGCTAAAATGGTTCAATTTGACCCCGCTTTGCCCGCAAACTTGTACACGTGCAAAGCGGGTATGTTTTGAACCCCTTTGTCATCCTAGATGTAGGGCTGGTTTCCGGCTGTACAAACCAACAAAAACGGGACCCGCCCGGGCCTGAAATAAGTTGGCCCCATGAGTATTCAAAGGAAAGATTTACTATGTGTACTTTCCATGATGTCAAACTGATTACTATTCCACTATTTTATTTATCTGAAATTTGGTTTGAACTTTCTCCTTTTATCTTCAACCGGCTCGTTGGTCTAGGGGTATGATTTTTCGCTTAGGGTGCGAGAGGTCCCGGGTTCAAATCCCGGACGAGCCCTACTTTTATTAATAAATCATTTTAAATTTCTTCAGTTGCGAATTCATACAGTGTGACTAGGATCATATCCACTTGAAATCAACAAATACTCTCTTCATCACTTAAATGAAAATTACCTAATGAATTAACTCAATGAGTAAGTTTTTAATGAAACTACAGTGAGATGAATTAGTTCAGAACGAACGAAATAGGTAATATTCTATTTATTTATTACCACCCGCTTAAATAAATATATGCATGTCTACTGTTCTACAAATATTTTTTGTGTCTTTGCGCACAAATTCGTAGTATCGAAATCCACACATGCCAATAAAAAAATCGACATGAATTAATTGTTTTTGTGCTTTTTAGGAATGGGGGGGGGGGGTAATTTTGGAGGGTTTTGGACGATTTTAGGGAGGTTGATGAATGCCGTGAACGGAGTGCTAGAAGTAAAAGCCTATATTAGAATAGTTTTGATCTAACCGAGTGTCAATTTCACGATGTTGATAACTGTAAGAAAATGGTATATAAGATCAAGCAGATAACAAGAGAGTAGCACCCATTTCGCATATCACGCAAGTGCGTAATATAAAATCCTCTTTCGAAAAATGTCGTTGATAAATGATCAAAACATCGAAACTACAGCTTATTTAAGCTGTAGTTACGATGTTTTGATCATTTTCACAGCGCAAATCATAGCTGAAAGGAAAGCAGACGGAAAACAATCATCGTTTGTCACATTGAATATATATCGCGTTTATCCTATATATTCTTTGGCGGTGGCATTCTAGGAGCGTATTTGCTTCAAAATCCTAGTTAAGCCTGCGGATTTAACAAATGGCAATCAAGGAACGGTCTTCAAGCAATATAACATATATGTGATCACGGAACAGTTCGAGTCACGCTGATTACGGAATTTACCAATTGCATGACGTCATTTACGTAAGTGACACGTTACGAGTCATGTTAGCCATGACGGAACGCTGTCTTCTTCCTAATAAATACGTCAATTTAATCTGCATTGTTCCGACGTAGCACGTGTCTTAAATTAATTTGCCCATCCCAAATAAGGAAATTTTGCCTGTCTTGAATTACATTTTGTAAATTTACACAAAACGAGTGTAGTACCAGAACGCCGCAACTACAGCTTTAAGCTTTTATTGTATTTTAGAAGTAACTTTACCTATAAGACCTGAATTCTTAGTCTTGTATTTCATGCATAAAATCAATTCTAACTTTACAATTCAAATATGACGAAATAAGATTTTAGAAGTAAGACAAAAGAAAACTAACATAATCAATTGTGTTTCGTTCATAACTGTATATGTAAAGATTGTTAGACCAATCAAAACGCAAGACATATTTGAACTGTTGACTTAAGTCATTTCGTTCATTTTGTTGCAAATATCTTCGAACTTTTAAAATTAGCTTTTGTTAAGACGAATAACGATCTAAGGAAATTTGATATCCAATTCCTTACACTTTTTGAGACAAAAATCGACGACTCAGCTCAAGACAATTGTAACTGCCAATAAACATATTGGCAGTTACAACTGTTTCTCGCTGAGTCATCGAAATGTAGCTTGAACGTCTAAATTATCGGAGCTCAATAAGCGTTTCTAGCAATTCGCTAGTGTAGTGGTGATGACCACCTTAAATAATCGTTAAGGTAAAATCGGATTTGAAACAATCTCCTATGGAAGCGACAATGTTTAGTGTTTTCTGGAAAGCGG
>OX411555.1:44819064-44829064 GCA_948146395.1 Fragum whitleyi
ATTTACAATGATGTATTAATTAGCCGAAAATGCATGGACTGTGCAATAAAAAAATTTTGTACTGTAAACCAGTCAATTACCGGAAATAGATTTGACCGCTTGTTTTTTACTCGTCTAACAATTTGTAAATCACGGTTAGGGACGATTATTTAAAAGTTCGCAAATTTTAAACAGGGGCGTAGCTCGCGGAACTCAGACGTGCTTTAAGGATGACGAAACGGTGCAAACAGTTTGCCAATTATACCCGGCTTTGCACGCAACTTAGCGTGCAAAGCGGAATTTAATTTGAAAACTGGTTGCAATGTTATATCATCTGGAACGCAAGTAAATCCTAGAAATCGGGAAAAGTCGAATTATGTCATAATGATGAGTTTCAAACAAATTTCTCAATGAAGATAACGTCTTCATTCTTAAACATCGTAAGTGACTATTGTTAAGGTTCATGTAAAGTCTTTGAGACCCAATTCTAAATGTGCTTCATTAGCCAAGAAAAAGCAGTATGTCCAGGTACATTGTATATCTAAATGAAGATATTTTTGAGCACAAGCAGTTGAGCAACATAAGACTGCCATAGCTATGGCGGTAAAGCCAAAACATTGTGGAAAAGGGCCAATTTGTACAGAGCAAGCAACTGCATGGCGGTTGGATAAAATTGGCTCATATTTTAACAAATTACAGTCCAAAGTATTACCGAGGTACTACTACAACCTTAGATATAAAACTCGGTCTCAAAAGGCTCCTCTGAAACAATTAATTTCCATTTATTTTGACAACATACATGTCATACCGGATTGGTCTGTTTCCAAAATATATGGTAGGTATGGTGCAAAAGCACGCCATTATATTGTGAAATAGTTTCTGCGATTTTTTTTCAAATTATAGTTTTTGAATTCAATGATTTATAATAAATTACTATATATTTATCATTCAGTGAAATAGGATTGTATACATTGCTAAACAACCTTACAGGTATATAAACTATTAATGTCCATTTATGTTGTGATAGCACACCATACTTAACAAAGATCTACACGTTTACAAAATTAGAATGATATTTATGACATATGTGTTTGTAAAATAAGTCAAAATAAATTGCTTGCATAACTACGTTTTTGGCTCGAGTTTTATACCAACGTTTGTAGTAGTACCTGGGTAGTACTTTAGTCTGTGCTTTGTTTAAATATGAGTCAATTTTATCCAATTATTAATATTATTATTATTATTATTTTGTCTTGCAGTTGCTTGTTCTGTACAAAATGACCCTTTTTTCACAATGTTTTGGATATACCGCTATAGCTATGAAAGTCTCGGGCCTAAAACACTTTACATGAACCTTAAAGACAATATTTTACAATATCAAAACACAGGAACGACGTCATAATCGTGAAAAAAAGCTAATTATTTTTCTTCCGCTAGTATTCTTTAAGGTAAATGGCGCCATTGGAGGAACCATTAGGGGAAGCCGATTTCAATTTTTCTCGTCCGAGGTGTGCAACCGTTATTGAAAATCAAAGTACTGGCAGTAATGAAGGCCAGAAATTGAAGGCCAGAGGGGAATTAGGAGAAGGCGTAAATTTGAGCCTTTGTTACATAACCGATCTCATGTATGAGTCATCTACTTTGTTTATTTCCATATAAACCTAGTCCTGCGTCCATGAAAGCTACGCTCACGTATACGCTTTCGTCCCAAAACACGCACTAGACAGCCTTCAAATTATAATGCATGAAAAGACATTTGCAATTGCGTAAGCATAATCGCGAAGGCTTCGCCTTATTCTAGTCTTGTTAAAAATTCGGCTTTGAAAACATCGTAACCACACCTTATTCGGCCAATGTATTAGCTCACAGAGACCGCTTATTATGGTGTCGACCAAGATTGTCTCGTAAAAAAAGAATTAAAGAGACCTCAATTACAATTTAACAGCTTTTGATGCTTTTTTGAGCATTGGAATGGCTCCAATTTGACATATTGGTGGCTTTTGCATCTCATTTTGAAACAACGGAATGGCGTTATTGAACACGACGGGGAATTCTGTGACTCCGTTTTTTTTTTTTTGTTTTTTTCAGTTGTTCTGTAAATACTTTACCGATTTGAAGCAGAGATGACAGGCAGCAAACCACCAGGAATATGCTGGATGTGGTAGATTTTTCGAAAATCTTCTGATAAAAAAGTTATTGACGATCAAATAATTTATACTTGGTCCTTAATAACTTTTTTATCTACATATTTTAAATGATCCTTCCGTCCAGCAAGTTCCTGACACTTAATCACTTTCTCTTATTTAAACCGAATTCGAATTCGACGCATATAAACAGAATTATTGAAGATTTTTTTTGCAATATTTGGGTCCCGTGATTCTCCGCCGTGTTAATACACCTTCTGGTAGATACACGGGCACCTGTCGTAAAAAAGTCGTCGTAAATTCAGCTTGATTTGTTCTGTAAGTATTGGGTTTAACGCTTCTTTCAACATCGTTGCATCTATACCTCATTGCTGGTGCACCTACCTATGGATTCATGTCGTTTCGCACACCAGTACAACCACAACTTTGACATTTCATCCGATCCACAAGCGACTCATCCCACTTACGCGTACTACATATCATATGCTGATTGATGGTAGACAAATAACTCATGTCTCAAGGACTTTTGTGAAATGTCGGATGAGAGTTGACTGAGCAGGGGTCCGAAGTCATAACGGTATCTGTCGCTTGAAAAAAAAAAAACGATATATAGGAGAATTGGCTCATCCACAAGGAACTTGCCTTTTCTGCTCATGGACCCAGTATCGTAAAAATTGACATCCTCCTTTCATCCAAAAGTGATTGCGTCTCGATGACATCACCAGTCCGCAATGACTGCATAATGAAGGTTAACTTGACTCTACCATTGATATTTTTAAAATGTTGAACAGTTTTCATCTAGTAACTAGTAATGTTATCAGTAGATTCGACAATTTTAATTGGATACATAGGAAAACATTTATTTTTGAAAATAGTTCCTTAAATATTTCTTCTGACCAATCGGTTATCATCAAGGCAAATCCTTGATGAGGATTTACTGGCCTAAAATAAACAAACATGCAATATTACAGTCAACCTCATTATAAAGAAAAAAAATGCATATCGACAGTTCAAGTTCAATAAGCAGCGAGTTGTACTTATAAAACTTTAGTTGTTGGTAAACGCTTAAGTTCCTGGTTTGCAATATCGAAAGATTGCATGAAAATGTCCGTTAAGTTGCATTTTTATGACGTTTTACTTCGTTAATAGCTACTTACATCTATCAAAATAACATTTCCTCAATCATTTTTGTATCTTTGATTGACACGTATGCCCATTTATGTCAACAAGTTCGATTTGTAAACAGCTTAATTAATTGAAGTATCAGAGGTTAGCAAATTGCAAGATCTGTAGCCTGAAACAAGTTTACTGTCGGACAGGTAGAAGCATACTTAAGGCATGGGGAAAGGCAATAGCGAATAAAGGGGTGAAGACTAGGGGTCAGGACCGCCCTGAAATTTTTGGAAATATAGAGTTATAATGTCGAAAATTTTTAAAATAATCAAAGTATTATTTGGTCTGTATGCGAGTGAAATATCGTCACAGCTTTTGTCAGGATGTAGTATGATATTTGCTTTCGCCTGTAAAAGTACCGGATCTTAAGAGAAAAAAATGACAACGACTACATATCATTCTTTAATAATAACGAACGATAACCAGGCGTTTAAAATAAGAAGGGTTTGTTAGGATGTTGTTGACATCCATTGTAAGCTTTTGTGACACTCGACCCCAATTTATAGCAGTTAGTAACATAAACTATTTTGCATATTCGAAGTTTTATAAGTAATTCTAAGCCGTGCACCGGATGATCTTAATTTGAGCATTTGACTTTGAGTCATGACCTTGAACTCATTGTTTGAATTTCCATATGACAAGCAAGGGTTTGTTTGTAGGCCGCAGAAGCGGCCTCCAGTATGAATGCGTTTTGAATATAACCATGGGGTATAAGGGATACATTATTATAAAACATGTCCAATGTTTTTATTCAAAACTTAGAAAACCGTATAATGCAGCCTGGATCAAACAACAGTTTTTCAAAAACTGTTTTGTTATGAAAATTATTGAGCAATAAAATCAGGGTTTTTGGTTATGAACTTGATTTCACAAATATTGCACATTTCATTTAAATGACTGATCACTCAGACATGTTTGACCTAGTTTTTACTCCCTTTCCCCTGTTTTCTGCAATTTTTTTACATCAAATAGATTCTCACGGGAGATACATCTATGGTTACACTCCTGTCTGTTTTGGTATTGTTAAACATAAAGTAAAGGGCCAACTTATTTCTCGCCCTATCGGGGCCCGTTGTTGTTGTTTTTTCAGCTTGAAACCTCACCCGACTGAACATATGTCGCAAACCGTTTTCAAATTATACTCCGCTTTACAAGCAAGTTTACGGGTAAGGCGGGATATGACTTTAATCGGTTTGTCATCTTGAACGCAGGGCTGGATTCAAGCTGAAAAAACAACAACAACGGGCCCCGATAGGGCGAGAAATAAGTTCGCCCCTTACTATATGTTTAACAAGACCAAAACAGACATGAGTGTAACCATAGATGTATCTCCTGTGAGAATCACTTTGATTCCCCGATAGGGCGAGAAATAAGTTGGCCCAAAAATGGCATTTTTGCGGTTTAACCCCCCCCCCCCCCCAAAATACTTCATTGTGAACAATTACACTCGAAATCCTTTTGGTACAAAAGTATGTGATGACTTATATCAAAGCTTTGGTCTACCTTAACCCTTTGCTGTTTAATCCCTGCATTTTACGTGCCTGTGATTTTATGATTGAAAAAACATTGTGAAAAAGAAGAAATTGCTTCTGAGAAGCAATTTCTTCTTTTTCCACACTATTTTCTACCCTACTCAATGGTTATTTTTCAAATTAAATCCACTTTAAGATTTCATCTGCAATTTGAATTTGGACAGGTCCAAAATTTTATAAAACAGGAAAGGGTTAATTAATCTAATCCTGTGTGTGATATGTAGCAGTTGTCTGGCACTTAGCATAACATAATTTCAAGCCAGTAACTGATATTCAAGCATTAAAACAATGCGACAAAGGGAGCATATCACTTTTTCTAACCAAATATTTTGGTACAACCGAAGTAGGTCCTTTTACTTCAAATAAGTGCAGTCTTAGTAATAGTTTGAATGAAAGCTATTGAATGATAACTTGAATCTTTTGCCTCGTGTTCTGATTTAAGAATTGTTTGTTCTATTATTTTGAGTCTGTATTTTCTTTCATTATGCTCATTTCTTCGGATAACTCCGCATACATCAGCATGAAGGTTGAGTGAATATATTATTCTAACAAGAGCACCGCCTATGGGTGCAACCCTTGGCTGCAGGTGCTGGATAATACAAAAAGCTGAGTGGAAAAAGGGACTCTTACAAAAACCCTTTTACATAGTTGTCCCCCTTGATTGTCTGGATAGCTCTTGAGATAGTGAACATACATGCTTAATTTTATGAAGATATCTTAATAAAAACAGGTCAACAACAACAATGCCAACGCCGCTAAAATGATCTCCATACCTCAAGTTTTCTTAGAAACTCCTTAGTGCATTTAAGCCAGTGTGCATGCTAAAGTAGGGCCATTATTGTGGTTAAAATCTTTAAAATCTAGATAGGTTTTGTTTGCAAAAAATATTCTTATAAAAAAAATACATTATTCATTGATATTAACCAAATAATTTGCGGCCTACTTTGATGCATTGCATCAAAATTTTGTCTAGTTAATCAGTTTACATTATTTTCCAAATTCATCGAGTTGTGGGGATAAGAACCTATTCGCACTGTATGAATCCTATTCAAATGGTAAAAAAGAAGTCAAATGTTATAAGGCTTTAAATTGCAAGCATCCGCAAGTCTTACATAGTATGGCATCAACGAAAAAAGCAAATAGTCTTCTGGTTTTGAGAAATTTTGAATGAACTATTTGAGCGCACGAATACACAACAGTTGCGAACTTTACAGTTTATTCATGCAGATATGAACAAAAATCTATCAATCAAACAGTACTCATGGTTCAGATACAATAATCTAAAATGAAAGTATAAATGTGACCCGTCACGCAAAAAGGGACCATCCGGGAATTCTGTAAAATGAATTATTGAAAAAGAGATTTGATCCAGCTTAGGTCACCCAGAAGACTCATTTCAAAAATTCTTTCGCTGGAAGGTAGATTGAACATTCAGAAAAAAGGCGCGGTGCAAAAGTTTGACCCTATTTAGTCTGCACAGTCCGCGCAGTCTGACAAGGTTCGACACTTTGCACACAACCCAGATGGTTCCTGTTCGCGTGACGGGTCACAAAATTATTCGCGTTACAAGTGTAATACAAAATGTCTGAAAACTGCAATAAAGAAATTGAGCAAAAGGACTCCTAACAAAACTCTTTCAATTACATGACCTGCCCTGCGTTCAGAATGACAAAACGGTACACGCGCAGTTTCGTGCAAGGTGGAGGAATAATTGCAAACGTGTTGCATTGTTTTGTCATTTTAAACGCAGGGTTAGTGACTGTTCATGTTGAACGCATACAAGTTGTAGGAAAGTTTGCATCGAAACTTTGCTTATTTTGAACCTCCATTTAGTCAAAGAAACGCTTGAGGTTAGGTGGGTGACAAAATGCTTGGTACTTTTATTCGGATGTTTTGCGTCATGGAAGCTTCAGAGGAATAAAGATGGACTTACCGCCCTCAACTTCTGTATAGCAGTTTGAAATTGAATAAGGTATTTTACTAAATTAAAGGTAGCAAAGGACACATGGCGTCATTTTTTTCCGCCCAATGATTTTTTTCTTGGTCACATTTGTTGTAGAATAACATTGTGTAGTCATTATATCAAAATTTGAAGGGACCTTCCCATGTTTGTTTTCATGCTAGAGTTATCTGCCCTTGAGTTTTATTGGCCATTTTTCGGTAAAACGTTTACATTCGATTTAGGTCTGACATAAACTCAGAACCAGCTTATATCTATAAAACACATACATTTTGAAAGACCTTATACGTGTACACAATGGCTGTTAATAAGGAAAATTCTCTTTGATTAATTGCATTTGCACAATTTGCCTTCAAAAGTTAAAAATGCATTGTTTTTTTTGTAATTTTACGGGATACAAATGCCACGAAACCCTATTTTTTTATGAAATTACCAAATGAATTTTTCTTATTTTCCGATTTTTTAAGAACCTTATTTTTCCTTTATTTGGTAAATATTCAGCATACCATTCCATGCAAATAAGAAAGTTTTTCGTTATTTACAGTGACCCCTCCTAATTGAATAGCGCTTATAACGCATTTTTCTTGTTAAATTTAATGATCCAGTCATTCAATTGAAATCAAATGTTGAAAAGAAGCTTAGTTATGAAATACCATCATTATTTTACGTTATTTCGTTAAGCAAGTTCTTTCGAAAACCGGTCTTTTTAAACAACGCGCAAAAAGAGCCGTTAAAATATACGAAAACCCACTTCCGGTTCATAGAGTCGGGATGCCGCTGTCCATTGCCAACTTAATACAAAATATAGAAACCGTCGTGAAATTCTTCCTTTAACCGGGCCTAGAATAGAAATGTTATTAAGCCTCGGTGAGCTTAGTATGCTATTCTGATGATCAGCTTGTCTGAATCAAGGCTTGAATGAGCTTTATCGAACGTGTTTTGTCGACCACCGACGACATTTAGAACATTATTTGGGTATCTGTTGGTAGGCCGTCGTCATTGCGTAGTTTGTAGCTCGTCGGACAGACAAAATTTACGTCCAGGGTTCGATTGCCTACGGCGGCACTCATCTTTTCCCACTATTTGTCTACAACGAAAAGGTTAATTATCGTAGATCTATTCGGGGTAGCAGCTGGAAGCTGGGAAATAATACAATGGTAGCGCTGGTATAAAAATACAAGTAATCTAATGCTAGGAGCTCCAGCCGTCGCAGTATAACTGAAATATTGTAAAATGCGGCGTAAAACCCCATACAAATAAACAAACAAACAAAGTATCTATATCAAGATTTGATTTTTTCACGATGATCCACAGGCATTTTTTGCAATATATTGTGATGTGAATTAAACATATGTTACATGCTATATTCTCTCCACTGCTAACCCTTTTGAATGGCAAAAGTCTAAAAATGCCCATGCTCAATTAAAGCGACGAATGGTGTCAGTGTCGAGTTCATTATACCTTACCACTTTTCCTATCTTTCTCACACCATTACAACCACAACCGTTTGCATCCTAGGAACCAGCCCTGCGTTCAAGATGAAAACGTTAGCGACGCGCTTTCGAAATGATACCTTGCTTTGCACGTATGTGAACGTGCAAAGCGGGGTATCATCTCAAAGCGCTCGCGAAACGCTTTTATATCATGAACAAAGGGCAGTTTCCCATCCCTTTTAGGCGTTTAATTTATGACACGCCAATTGTTGGGAGACAAATGACTCGTATAGGTAGCTTTTGCGCGGTGAGCAGTGAAACAATTTTATTTCGGATAGTATTTCAATTTTACCAACAAACTATGGTCATTGTGTGTGTTATAACACCTTTATTCAAACCTGTTCTGAGAAGTCTGGACCTAAAAGTTCTCTATATTTGTTCACTAAACCTAAGAGCTGTAGTTTCATTCGTCTGTTTTTGATTTTATGTGGTGTCATTCATTCCTGTCCAGGCCCAACTGATTTCAACTCTCAACAAGACACATACAAAGTTTTCCAGAAAAGAGGTCTCCACTTTATTCATATAAACATCAGAAGCCTTCTTCCTAAAGAGCATGAAGTTGAAATTATTGCTAGATCTACCAATGCTGCTTGTATTTGTATCTCTGAGAGCTGGCTTGATGAGACTGTTCCAGATGTTGAAATACAAATAGACAACTATTGTGTCCAGAGAAAGGATCGTAATAGACATTGCGGAGGAGTGTGCATTTATATACGCAAGGACTTGTCCTTCAATTACCGCAGTGATCTAAATAACCATGAACTTGAAGCCATATGGATTGAACTCTTCCTACCTAAAACTAAACCTATCCTTTGCGGGTCATTGTACAGACCACCGTCTCAAAATAACGTTTATTCACTTTTAGACTCTGTCTGTTCAAGGTGTAGTGATTTTATAGAATTTGAAATGATATTACTTGGTGATTTTAACACAAATGTATCTTATTCTAGTTTAAATATACTTTTGCAATAACTTAAATCATTCATTGATATGTTTCATTTCAGTCAATTGATTTCTGAAACCACTAGAATAACTACCAATTCTGTAACTACCATCGATTTGATACTTGCATCTGATAGAGATAAAATATCCCAGTCTGGTGTCATACATACATTGTACTTCTTTCAGTGACCACATTCTTATTTACTGCACAAGGAAAATCTCAAAAGGATTCTTCGGTAAGCACAATGCTATAAAGATTAGAAGTATGAAAAATTATAACTTGGATTGCTTTCAGAAGTCTCTACTTGCCATTGACTGGAATACTGTTTTGTTTGCTGATGATATCAACTTGGCATGGAATACTTTCAGAGAGCTTTTACTATCTGTTCCAAACAAGGTGGCTCCTGTTAAGCAAATTAGGCTTAAACAAAGAACAGAGCCCTGGTTGGAAATTGCTATTCTTCAAGCCATACAGGAAAGAGATCAAGCATTTAATAAATATAAAAATAATAAATCTGACGTCAATTTTAATATTTTTAAAAACTTGAGAAATAGAGTTCAATATCTTGGACACCCTGCTAAAGTCAATTTCTCTTCAAATGACATTGAACATAATAAAAATGACTCTAATTCACTTTGGAAGACATTGAAGACACAGGGGCTTCCTTCACAAAAAGGTTCAAGTATAAGTTCAAATATATGTTTAAACATTGATGGAAATGTTTGTTTTGATAAAAGTCGAATAGCTGAATCTTTTAACATTTTTACAAAACAGTA